>VZTO01009310.1:18328-85738 GCA_013400615.1 Syrrhaptes paradoxus | reverse complement strand
TTCTGTGATTCTATGGTTAAGCAGAACACTGCTCACCTGGACCACCCCGCCTGCAGAAATGTTGGCACTGAAGGTGGTGAGCACTGTATCTCACTCACATAGAAAGCTCAGGTTGGATGAGTTGTTCCCTGATGCTGTGCATGGGCATTTCTGTTCAGGAACAAACCTGGATAGGGCCAAAGATGTTGGTGTTAGAAGTTGGAGTCACCCAGCCAAGTGCTGGTGTCTCCACTGACACTGGTCACCCTGGGCTGCCTCCACAGCCAACGAGTCTACGGTGAGTTTCTTCTCCTTCTAAATCCATCCCCCAATTCAGGGCAGAGAAACCTCAGCCTAAGAGTGTCTATTTTTCTTCACTGATCATAAAGAGAGCTGGAGGCGAACGGGTCAGAGACACAAGACAGCTTGTGGGCACCTGACACTGGGTGAGGTGACCCCCATCTGTGCCAGGAGCACGTAGATCTGCTGCTGCTCTGCAGCAAGATGGCTCTTGTCCTCTCCTCCCCCTTAATTCAATCCTTTTTCTGAGCTTTACAGGTGCTTTGAAGAAAGTCCTCTTTCGCAAAGGGGCTTAGTAAAGCCCTGAGCTCGGGTGGGGATTTTTCCTGTAGGACAGCAATGTCCTAATAATATCCATAGCACAAAGCACAGAGAGACTTTAGGAGGAAGGAACATGAGGTTCTCATCTCTCCTATTCAAACAGGTTTAAATTGCAGTTCTAGTTTTTTTAGCCAAACCTTTTTTTAGAAAAGAAAGGGAATTCAGCTCTCCAGAAATGCCCTGCAGATTTGTGTCAGCTTTTGTTGAATTGCCCAAAAATAATAATAAAAAAAGGATCCGTAGGAATTATGTTCAATGAAGTCTGAGGTTTTCATTTTGAGATTAAAAACCAAGAAAAAAAAATAATTCACTTACAAATACTTCCTTGTTTTTAACATTGCCTTAATTTCATCTTTTACAGGTGTTTAAAGTCTCTCAAAGTCAAAAAAACCCCTCCTTAGTTCCCAGCTGAAGCAAATGCTTTCTTCAGCAAGTTTTTTTTTTTTTTCCTTTTTAATTGATTGATTCACTTCAAATTTTAAAAGAATTGCATTTCTGGTCAGCTTAAATGTGAACTTTCAGTGAACTATACCAGTCACTGAGGTACTTTCTAAGCTTAATTAGTTAATGAAGTGCTTGTTATCAGTGCCAAAGATTTCTTTGACACAAATTACTAGCGCCTAGAAATGTAAATAACCCCCCAAAATCAGTTCGGAGAAAATCACACTGACTAACTTATTTTAAACACAACTAATGGATTATATTGCTTGGCCCGTTAGTATCGATTTGTTTTAAGCAGTAATTAAGCACTCCATGAGTAAGAAATATATTATCATTTGCCTGTAAGAATATGTAGTTATAAAGAGGGATCAATACTGATCCGGCGAATCCCTGCCGCACTGATAAATTGCTGCTGTTTGCATTTATTATTTATTCTGTTGCGGAGGTATCCAAGTACATTGTATACAAGCACATAGTTAATTAAAAAGTGGTCAAATATCCAGTTAAATTACAGGCTGTGGTGAACCCCACTGAGAGAGGCTGGCACAGGTGGGGAGTTCCTCTCCCTGCAGAGCACGTGCGCAGTTATCGCAGCGGTGAGCACAGTCGAACCTCTCTCCTGCCCCTGATCTTCTCTGACCTGGTCTGATTTCCAGGAAAAACACAAGTTTTCCAGCCTGATTGCAAGTAAGGGGCACACCTACCTCTTGCATGTGGCATGAACCCAAACTGCCCCGTTTTCCCCCAGCACCTGCCACCAGCCTGCCCTGCCCACTGGAGCACCTAAAAACTTGTTTTCAGAGTGGGTGGGAGGCATGGACCTGGTGTACCACCCACGACTGTAATTGTACTGTTCTGGGTACCAGCACCTCTGGGTGATGCTGAAGTGTGACAGCTCCACTTGCCTCTGTGTGTCCCTATAACCTAGTGGGCAAGCACCATACATCATGGAATCACAGAATCACAGGATGGTTCGGGTTGGAAAGGACCTTAAAGACCATCCAGTTCCAACCCCCTGCCATGGGCAGGGACACCTCCCACCAGCCCAGGTTGCCCAAAGCCTCATCCAGCCTGGCCTTGAACCCCTCCAGGGATGGGGCATCCACAGCTTCTCTGGGCAACCTGGGACACTGCCTCACCGCCCTCACAGGAAAAAATTTCTTCCTAATATCTGATCTAAATCTCCCCTCTTTCAGCTTAAAACCATTACCCCTTGTCCTATCACTACACCCCCTGATAAAGCATATACTAAAAAAGGCGTGTATGGCCTGGTGGGCAAGCACCATAAATACTGAAAGAGCCTTTTGATGACCTGAGGTGCACCCCACTTTTTACTCCCTTTTCTATATCTCTGAGTTTTCTGCAGAGCACAGATTTCAGCCATCACCACCGCTACTGGGGAGCTCCTCTCTCCTAACAAGATCGCCAAAGCAACTCCCCCTGGCCCCCAGCAACAAAACGCTTTTTTTTGTTGTTTTTTTCTTCTTTTTCTTTGTCTTTAAATACAACATCTGGCTGTTCTAATCAGATGGTATCAGATGGTTTGAGGTTGTATTTTTTTTTTTTAAAAGGACATTATTTATTTATGGGATTTTTGCTGCGTATTCCAGCTAGGCAAGATTTTGCCTGAGGGTCAAGCGTGGGACTGATACAATAGCCTGCATAGCGTGTCTCCCTACCAGGCAAACACAATAAGCAGGCAGGAGCAAGAGTAAACTGTTGCCACGTATTTTCCTCTTCATATTTTAGCATTGTGGGATTAGAGTATTTATGTCAGAATTTTTTTTCTTCATTATCTTCTATGTGTAGAGTGGTTAGAGACCTGCAGTGTTGCTTAATTACACGATATTTTGCTTTCTACTGATGTCCTCTTGTAGCGTCTACTCAAAAGCACCAACTCTGGGAGACAGATCATTATTCAGCAGTTTAAGAACTTTTTTGCTTCTTAAATTAAAAAGAAATTAAAAAAAAATCTCTCCCTCGTGACTGGAGAATGCTGCTTGTACGAAACTCATCTGCAAAAACAACTAACACGCGTGGTTTTTAAAACCCTGTGGTTTTTTTCCAAATCCAGTCTTGTGATTTTTCGTGTTGGCTGAGGACAGGGGAAATCTGCCTCGTGATTGTTGGTTCTCGTTAGCGGCACTGTCGTGATTGTTACGGGTGGGATTGTGGCTGGTAAATCTGTGCAGCTCTGCTATAAAACACCGATGTGGCATTCATCGCCTTCTTCCTCGGGGCTGGGATGAGCAAGGAATCCATGTGGGACACCTGGCACATCCAGGGGGATCAAGCCATGCCTCACCGAAACTTTGGGGAGAGCCAAACGATGGGGTTTTGACACTTTGGAAGTTGTATCTGTTCAGTATATCTAATTAACTTTCTTCTATGATATTTATATCGATATCACAGTAAATTATAGGTAGTATTTATAGCCTTACACCATGCTATGTATGCATTTATACATAGAACAAGGTAATTTTATATTTACCAGAAATGCAGAGGAGAAACAAAATGGCAGTGATCTAATAGTTGTGACCAAACTATGTCTAAAAATATGTCGAGAAACTGGGATTGTTATATGGAGGAAATATCAACATAATGACATTTGTCTTAAAAATAGCAGAAAAACATCAGAAGAGCAGAACTTTTTGCAAACTAATGTGGGAGGTCTGAAGGGAGACATTCCAGAATTTGGGATTTTGCCTCAGTTTTCAGAGGTGGAGAATGAACAGAAAAGCTGAAGAAGGGAGCAGTGAGGAGCCAGTCTAAAATTCCTGAACCAAACAAAATGTTTCTAAGTGCCTAGAGATGCATCAAGGCAAGACGCTGGAAAATTTCTCATGAATAAGTTCTGCTAAAATTGCCAAGTGCTTGCAAATTACTTGGATCCCAGCAAAACCTCCCTGTCCTATTGTAAATTTTGTTCCCAGACAACATCCACCTCCAGCCATAGTGTGCAAGTCTCCCAGTGCAATGGTTAGAATGTGTTCTTCTCTGCATGTCCATCCTTGGGTGATCCTCTTGGGCTCCCTGGGGCAGCAGTGGTGCCTGTCCCCCCAGTGCCACAGCAATGCCACCACATTCCTCTCCATTTTCCAGCCCTGCTAGCTGCTGGCTGGACATCCCAACCCAAGAATCATACAATCATAGAATCACTGAATGGTTTGGGTTGGAAAGGACTTTAAAAATCATCTAGCTCCAACCCCCTGCCATGGGCAGGGACACCTCCCACTAGCCCAGGTTGCTCAAAGCCTCATCCAGCCTGGCCTTGAACCCCTCCAGGGATGGGGCATCCACAGTTTCTCTGGGCAACCTGGGCCAGTGTCTCACCACCCTCACAGGAAAATCTTTTTCCTAATGTCTAATCTAAATCTACCCTGGCTTGTTCCTGGAGAGCAGAGGTGAACTCATGGAGATGCAGCACCCAAGCCCCACAGCCTGGGAGCAAAGGGCTGAACCCTTCCCCTGGGAGAGATTGCATGGACCAAACTGTTCAGTGGAAGAAGTTTATAGCTTTGAAGTCAGTGGGACTGATTTATGCTGTTATGTAGCCTTACTTCTAACCCAAACAACATGAAAAATAGCTACCTAGAGTGGTTTGATTTATTTCTTTTAAAGGCAGGTCAACTGCTATTATTGGAAAAAGTGAACAAATGCTCAGGGGCACAAGGACATCTTCAGGTCTGAAGGCTTTATTTAATTTCTCCAGTTCTTTCAGATAAATAATTGAAATGTTCGAAACACTAAAATATCAAAAAATTAAACAATAATACTTCAGTTATAAATAAAATTATGTATGGTATGTATTCTATCATTATAGTATTAAATTGCAAAAGAAAATATACTCTGATTATTAGAAAACAAAAATTATTAAAGAAAGAAAAAACAGGTTAAAGCTGTCCCTGTTTTTCTCTCTGCACCAAATAGTCTTGAAAACTTTGGGGTCCAAACCTGAGGGGTGCCCATCAACAGCCTCCTTTGAAGCTGCTGAGGACTGAGGACACTTGAATCACTGCAGGAAAAGGCCCTGAAAGTTCCTGGACCTAAGTTACAGAGGGAAACTGAGCGAGCTGGGAGTACTCAGCAGCTGTGCAAACCAGGCAGGGTCATTGGTGGAAATTTTGGGGCAAAGTCGTACGTTTTGGACTTTGTTGGAATGGAGAAAAAAAAAGGAAAGAAATATAATCTGGGGGAAGTGTTTTTATAATAAACTCCCATCTTCAAAATGCTGCGGCAATAACGAATGCATCCTCCAGCACATAAAAGAGAAGAAACAAAGGTTAAACCTGGTGGAACTTTATTGTATTTTTTAAAAAACCTTTTTACTTTAATTGCCAGTTGTGATGGCAGGAAAAAAAAATATGTAAAAAGCAAGAATAGCTAAAAATAGGTCAGATAAAAGGCAGCATATCTAGCCATAAATTATCCAAATCCCAATAAAAGCTCAGTGAATGAGACAGTGGAATGTGTGGGGGCATGAAGACATAATGATATTAAATTAGAGCTTGCCTTCAAAACTGAAGAGGGTTGTGAATTTCTCTCGTTTAAGAGCCTTGCAGTAATCGATAGTGGCTTTCGCTGCCTGTGGACAAAATCTCATAAATTCCCTTTTATTTTAGGTGTCTGTGAGGGAGGAATGTGTGCCGTGGGGGCTCCAAGAAATGCGAGTGGAGTGGATCCCCGTGCAGTGTGTGATCCTGGCAGTGCCCGGACTCTTCTTCCTCGGATTTGCTCCTCCGCAAATCCCCCGCTCCCAAGGGGAAAGCAGGCTGCTAAATGCTGGATGTGCTAATTGCTGTGTCATCGCACTTAAGAGGTAAAACACTGTCAAGCTGGGCTCCCTTTGGAGAAATTAAATCTCCCCAAAATCCTCTGCCTACGCTGTGTGCACCATGCGGCTGGACAGCATCTCCATAATGTATCGCTGGCTCTGGTTCTTGCTGTGTTTAGACCCATGTAATCCTAACATGTAGGAACAACCTAATTTTCCATCACATAATTTGCAGATCTTCTAGTGAGTGCCCAAAGCATCCAAGTTATTCTTTTCTACAGCCACCTGAATTTAGAGCTGCTGTGTGCCTCCCCTCACAAGCCCTGTCCCTTTGAAGATGGGTACCATTTGTAGACTGGTACAATTTCTATGCTTAAAGCTCCTCATACTCTGAAACCTTCCAAGAAGTGCTGGTGTCTTGATTTCTAGGGCGTGAGACAACGGTGTGACAGATGTCTCTGGGCACAGAAGCTCTGCAGAACCTGTTATCCCACAGCCAAGACTTACTACAGGCCACAAAACTCTTCCTAAGACCTTCCAACACACTTAAGACCTCCAATAAAAGACCACATGTACAATGTGCCGCAGAAGGACACACAGAGGGCATCTCCCATTTTCCAAGTCCCAAGAGGATTCATTAAAGGCCACGCAGAGGGACACAGAAAATGAGCCAAGCCTCATACTATGGGAAAAGGTAACAAATGCCAGCGGTCCCAGGATGAGCCAAGCTTCTCTGCCTTCCTGCGATATTTGCATTGCCTCTTGCGTGTTAATAATTAACAGGAATCTGCTTCTGGGGCCATTATCTTGGGAGCAGTGTGTCCATCTTCCTGATGGGCTTTCGAAAACAAGCCTTCACCACAGATGGACGTGATCTTTAGAGGCACAGATGGACGTGATCTTTAGAAGCACAGATGGACATGATCCTTGGAGGAGATGAGTAAGGACACGGCTCAGCTTTGCAATGAGGAGGAAAACAAACGCCTGCTTTTGGCAATGGCACTGGCCAAAGGAGTTATCAGGAGTGTTATCAGGATCTTTGCAAGGAAATTGACCTGCCGTGCAACCCAGCATCCCTCGTCCAGCCGGGGTTTCTCAGCCTTACGTGTGAGAAAGCAGAGGCCAGCAGTTATCTGCATTCCTCTCATTCCACCAACAAAGCCTCCCCGTGGTTCATTTCCTCTAGAAAGGTATTAAGGAATATTAAAGGGATAGGAATCTGCTCATTAAAGACACGTCCAGCAGATCCCTCACATGCAAAAGGAAAGACTGCAGGGCTTAATTTACCCAATTGTTGATGATTGATTAGCAAGGCCATTGTAAAATGCTTTTGATCCCCCAGTCCCTTCATTACAAGCATAGTTGGGGCTGGAGTGTTGGCCTATTCTCAAGTAATCTTGGAAGCCGAGGGAGCTTGGAACAAGTTTTTATTAATATTCCAATCGATAAGCATGAGGGAACAGATGAAGAAAGGCATTTTGCTGTATTGCGTCCGCTGTGCCAGGTTTTCAGCAGGCTTGGACGGCTCGCTTGGCTGCATAGCTGAGCTGCTGGGTGCCTTCCACGGCTGCACACCGGGTGTGCAACAGGACCTTTGCACATGTGCTTGGCCGTGGCAGCCTGTGCAGCTGCAGCAATTGTGCAACGTGCTTTAGATCTGCCGTTGCAGTCACTGCTGCTTGCTTGTTGGAAATGCATCTGAAACACTGGGCTGCGGGGAAAACGCACGTGTAGCAAGGCAGGCTGGGCTAGAGATGCTCTGGAATATGTGGAGGCTCCCAGGTCGTAATGTTTTTAAATTAGTCTTTTCATCTGATGTGCTAAAATGTTACGTCTCTCACTGTGAGAAGGTGAAGTTGCTCAGAAACAGCAGACCAACCCAAGGAGAACTCCAAGAAGAAACGTCATCTCTCCAATGTGAGCCCCCAGTCATGCAATGAACATTGCAGGCAGCGTTGCAGTGAAAGGAGGGTGGAGAACAGGCAGAGAAATGGCAGGACACGTGCTGCCACCGGAGGCCAGAAGTTTGTCATGGGCAAGAAACCCTGCAAGCAGTAGTCCCTGTTGTGTCTCCTGTGCTTCAGGCTATCCCTACATGAACAGTCCCAGTCTGATCCCAGACCTGATTTTCAGTTTGCATCCAGACAACTTCCAGATCTGAATTCAAAATTAGGCATTTGAAGGCTGGTTGGAGTCTGGGCTACTGAGGAGGCACATGTGGTGCCAATTTGGGCTTGGGGACTCCGGAGACCTGTTTGGCTGTGAAGTGATCACAGGTAGCTTCTCAGATACCAATGACCACATGAGGCACGCTGAGATCTGCTGATGAGAAGCCAGCTGTACAGAGTAGGCATTCATATTATTATTAATCAAGGTCTCACATCTTACCATCTGGTTCTTGTTCTCAGCCTGGCTTCCAGGTGGCAGCAAGCTGTTCATATGGGCTGGCTCCCACCCACGGTAGTCATCTGGGCTTCAGTGCCCGTCAGCGTGGATGTAGAGAAGATCCCTCCTGAGCTGTGCTTGCAGCCCTGCCTTATTTATTTGCATGCTTGAGAGTGGGGATGGTTCAGAAATCAGAGACAGCATTCAGCTCACCTTGCTGTAGATGGCTCCAGCACAAATGTCGGTCTCTGAACTCGTTGCAGGTTCCTCTTTCAGTCAGCGGACCAAAACAGGCACTTTTAAGACATGATTCATCTGCTCTGTTTTAGATGCCAACTCCAGGGTGAATTGTGTGCTAGTCTCCACTGCCTAGACTGCTTAGATAGACCTGAATTGTAAAAAAATCCCACCCAGGCTGGCAAGCTTAGCGGTAGATACCTACAAGGGAGATAAACCAGATGAGATGCTTCCTAGCACAGGCATGTGAAAACGTTTCCTGTAAGTGGAGGCTTGCAAGGTCTACTTTGGACAAGAGGATTTGGCTCTGCTGAGAAGAGATTCCCATTAATAATACTAACGACAAGCCCCACACTTCCCTGGGTACAGTCATCCCCACTGCAGACTGAGAAATAACTACATGTGGAGCCCCATGATTGCAATGCAATGGTCTTTGCGTGTAGGTTGCTCCACCTGAGGAGGTCTCACGCAGCTTTGGCAGTCAATGGAGATGATGTTGATAGTTTGCAGTGGTTAGGTGTGATGCAGATGACCAGCCATTAAAGCATGATTCAGCTGCCTAACATAAAAGACAGTGGCATTTTTGATGTCACAAGATCACAGAATAGAATATCTCAAGTTGGAAGGGACCCATAAGCCTGGGTCCCTAAGGCAACTCCTAAAGTTGAGATTGAACTTCACAGGCTTTCATTGAAATAAGTTACTTACTCCAGGCATGGTCTTGGTGGAAGATTGGAGTCCTTAGTTCCGAGTCAACCAGAGCTCATCCTTTTGAGGTTTTCTGAGCACTTAACTCTGTCGAGCTAGCTGGTTTATCAAAAACACACCAGAGGGTGGTATGTAAATTGGGTCTACACTATTGGCTTTCTGGTCTTACTAGGAGCTAAGGGTACTTTCCATATTCAGTAAGGTTTTGAAATAAGTGTGAGGAATTCTTCCAAATTTCTCCGGAGACTTGCTTGGAAATGCTATAAAGCATCAGTATGGATATGTCAAGATAGTATTCATTTTCTTGTGTTTGTAATGACTAAAGTCAACATACAATAGTCTTTATATGAGAAGAAAATGGGAAGCAGAAGAAATGCATTGCTGAAAATCATCAGAGATTTCTTTTTACTCAGGAAGAAAGTACAGTTAAACAGAATAAGTAAAGGTCAGCACATTCAACCTTTGGGTCAATTCTCCTTCAGATTTCATGAAGAGTTGCATGTGTCTAGTGCATGTGGCATTTCAGGTACCATTGACCAGAAACAAAGGAAAACACACCTCTCAGTAGAGCCATGAGGTCTGTTGCTGTTCTTCCGTTTCCCTGGTGTCAGGCAATTACCAGGACTTTCAGTTTTCTTTTTTTTTGGGGGGGGAGAGGAAGGTATGTTTCAGGTTCCTGTGATGATGAAAAAAAGGGTCAACACTGAAGATTTAGAAGGATCATTTTTTTATAAATGTAAACACTGAGCTTTCTTGAGGGTGCATGGGACTTGAATAATTTTAAATGGTGGAGTTGGTAATTCTGGACCAGCACTGCACAAATCAGCGTCCTGCATCCCCATCATTCAACAGGTCTATAGAGATGGCTGACTTAAGGGGGAAAAAAGACCATGTTGGAGCTGGGGAGATATAGGTGAGGACAGACCTGAGGAAGACAGTCACTGTGCCTTGGCTCCATGCCTGTGACATCCCCATAGCGAGTTGTGACAGCAAACACATGGCATATTATCAGGTGCTCTGGAAAGCATTCAGACCAAGATGAGTAGGTTGACTATCATACAGTCATAGAATCACAGAATGGTTTGGGTTGGAAGGGACCTTAGAGATCATCTGGTTCAAACCACCCTGCCATGGGCAGGGACACCTCCCACTAGCCCAGATTGTGGTCTCTCACCAAAACACTGTTTTATCCTCCTTTTGGCTTGGAAAGCTGATTCCAGTCCTTCCTCATGTGAAGCTCAGCTCTCAGTCTCAGCTGGATATCCTGATAGCTCATATTAGGCAATTAAGAGAGAAGTTATGCTGCAACATTTCTTCATGGCACAGACATATCCGATGCATGGATTCATCTGCCAGCTGGCCAGCAGGACAAGAATGGCTGGTAAAGCTTCTTGCCTGCTTTTCTAGGTCCAGGTGATGTCTGCAAGCCATAGTCATTCTGGGACAAATTCTACCCTAGGATACTCAAAGGCAATTCCTATTTTCAATACTCTCTCTGGCTTGGTGCAGTTTAGCTCACCCTACACGTCACTGTAAAATCTGTCACTCGCTGATTGCATCCTAGGGAGTCTCAGCTCACAATCAGTGCCAAAGTGTGAGAAACCTATGGCTGCTTTTTGTTCCCCTCAGACATAGCATTCAGGTTAGGAAGGGAGTTGTAAATATGACCATTGCTCAAGAGAAAGAGTTCATTATTGTGTGAAAATATGTAGAAAGAAGTTTCTCGTGACCCAAGAAACTGTTTGTTTGGACAAAAGGAGGGTATATGAAATGGAGAAACAAGAAACGTGCAAGGCAAGACCTGACCCCTGGACTTTGGTCCTCTGAAGATATTTCCAGTTTTGCTCCTCTGAACCTGAAATCCTTCTCTGTCTGTGACCTTGGCAAGTGGCTGCATCCGAATGTGCCCCAGCTCCCTCCCTGCAGTAACAGGGGCACCGGTACGTGTTTGTGCCACTGAAGCTCTCCAAGTGCTGGCAAATTGTTCAGACACCGTGTATGATCTAAACAAACTAAACTGGGGATTGTATAAACTAGCTATGCACATAAATCGAGAGTTTTAAGAGGGGAAGAAGGAAGGTTTTGTTTGTATATTTTTTATTACCAGATATAAACAGGGAAATAAATAACCTTCCATGTGGTCTGTGCTTTAAGGCAGCCCAAATCCTTTCCTGCTGTGTCTTTCAAAGCCCTATTCAAACTCAGAGATGGGCAAGGGATCAGCTATACATTTATTTTATTGCTCTTCAAAAAGCAAACAGGCTCGAATTAGTTGAAAGTGAGGATGGGAAAGAATGTGGCCGCTCTCATCTCCTAGGTCCTACAGTGGTGTAGTCTCTCTGTATTTCTTGGACTAGAGCTCATCTCACCAGTCTTTACATGTCCACAGCATGGATGTCTCCAAAAGGACTGCTCATAGAAGGCTCCTTTTATGCAGAGGATGGGCCATTTCTACATCTGATCTTGTCTGAACTATTTTAGACAGTTTTTCAGATAAGCATCATCCTCTGCCTTCTGGGATACATGCTGGTGTAGGGAGAGGGACTGGCAGCACAATTGGACTTGTGGGATGAGACCAAGAGGCTCAGAGGAGAGGACAGGCTTCTGCTTCTTATCAGATGGCTCCAAAATCACAAAAGTGACTTCTGGGGATTGCAACTTTAAGGGCATTAAGTTTCAGCAAACCCAGGTAGTGCTAGATTTGTGCAAGAAGCCAACCAGAAAAAGAGAGGTCTTTAAAGATGTTTTAAATGGTGGTGGGAATGAATACCCAACCTGAAAACATGGCTGAGCAGGCTTTTGTTAGAACACTTGGTCTCCTCCTCCTGGGACTAGAGCTAGGATTCAGTCAGCTAAGCACAGTGATCTCCATCTGCCTGGGATCCCACTACCGTCAACAGAGGTACCAGTGTGGGTTCAGTTCGTCACCACTACGAGCTGGTGTTGCATCATTTCAGCCTCAAACCAATTGTGAGACAAGATCACATATAAGAACCATCCAATTTCCTAGTCTGAGTCAAATCAAGAAGGAAAGGATGCTTGAACATATACCCTCAAAGCTGTTAATGCAGTTTGGCTGAGCCTTGATACTTGTGTAAAATTACCAGTCATCTCCCCAGGGTGTCTCATCAGGCAAGGAGCACCAGTGTTCAGGAAATCTAAGCTTTTCTTAACTGCAGGGAAAACAAAACCCCTTCCCTCCCACTTCTGACTTACCACCTGGACTAGGAAATTTGCTGCTCTAGAAAAGATACGAGATGAAAGCCATGAAATAGGTAAGAGTTTCCTCTGGAAAATCCAGGCTCATTAGGACAAATTTCTGAGCCTGGAGACAACTATTGTGTTGAAAGGAAACTCAGTGAAATACAGGGAAGGGAAAAGCCTTGTTCATGTTTCAGTAGGTCACCACGTGCAATAAATGACCATATTGTTGAATGCAAATATGTACTCTGGGTCACTTGAATGGCTCTTTGGTTAATCAGTTACAGGACGGTGTTGCTTGCTGCTACCTTCTCAACAGACCTCTGGTCTTGTTTTTTTAACCCAGACCAGATTTGTCTCTTTTTAGGGAAAAAAAACCACACAGTGTCTATGGTACCTGTCACAGCCAAACCTCTTGTGTATGGATTCCCACCTTCATCAGGCCCTGCAGGATGGTGGATTGATGAGGTATCTCTGACCTAAAGGTCAAAACTCTGTAGCCCACTGCATTTTAGCAGCCCCAGAATTCAGCTTCCTACAGCAAATTATATCATAGAACCGCAGAATCATAGAAAAAAATGGGTTGGAAGGGACTGCCAGAGATAATCCAATCCACCCCGCTGCTCAAAGCAGGGCCAACTTCAACAGTTGCTCATATCTTTACACTTCAGCCTGTGTTCAGAAATGAGGTCTGTGAGTGAGCCTGTTCTCCTTTAGCAGGAACTGTGTAAAAATGGCGCTTTCCAAGACCTTTCCTAGGGAGATCTTGGCAGTACAGCAGACTGGGTGATTTTTTCCCTTTAGATTTCCTTACTGGTGCTGTAGACATTATCTGAAGTCCAACCCCATGACCTTGGCTTCAGTGGGAGCTATTTCCTTTTTCACCATGTTAAAGTAAGTAGCTGATTGCTCTCCAGAACCAGCCCAGAGCTCTCAATATCTCACCTAAAGTTGCTAGGAGATAATACACAAAAGAAGACCAAACTGCCCAGTATTTTGCAAGAAGGTAATGAAAAATTTTTCAAAGATCATACTCCAATGCTCAAAGGACAGGGCTGCTGGGAGCGTGTCACGGAGGCAGGAGGACACTTTCTGACACCTTTTGACATGTTCAGGCCTGTATTAATTCTCCATTTCCAGGCAAAGCTGGTGCATGCTGTGGCGAGAACTACTTAAGTAGTGATGGATCGATATCCCCAGCACCTGAATTTTGCTCAGAAGGAGAAAAAAATAACAGTAGAGACTGAAAATTGTGGTTTATACTCAGGGGGACAGTAGCATATAGTCCATCAGACTTGGTTTCTCATGCAGTCCTGCTGAAATTAACAGCCCTGCTTCTGCCACACTTCCTTCCCTTCCATCTTCCTTCGGATTTGAGGTAGCTATCATCCCCCATGGCTGCACCCCATGAGTAGCGCTCACAGCCCATTTCCTCCCTCTGTACAGCTGCCAAGTGAAGATCATACGCAGGGTGACACATGGGAGCAGAGCTCGCCAACAGATCGCAGCACAAAACGTTTCCTACAGGTATCTCCAGGTAGCCAACGATGTGGTGGGTGAGAATGCTTTACTGACTCCGAGGAAGCAAAGCTGGAGGGGTTTATGGTGTTAATCACACAATTCCCTGAAGCAACTGGAAGTAAAAACATGAAAAGTTTGAGTCAACTCCTGAAGCTTTGCTAACTGTGTCTTCTGGGTCCCATCAGCAAAGCTGGTGTCTCAGGTCAGGACTTGGCCCATGCTTGACATGGTCTGTTCAAGGTCATGCTGGACCTGTCTCAAGGAAATCACGTTGCTCATTCCCCTCTGCTGTCATTTATCAAAATAGCAACCTCAGTGAGGAGAAAAATCATTCTTGGTTTTAATTAAGCAACCAGTTGTGAAGATGTCAGGGTACCCCACATTGCTGGATATATGGCAGTGGTTTAGGAGAAGTCCTTGGTAGAGACAACACTGCAGCGGCTGGAACAAAGCATCAACAGCAAAGCTAGAAACACACCATCAATGTTCCCCTCCAAACTCTGAATTAAACACCCACTCAGCTGAAACATTCGAATGATGAATATCATCATCTGGGAGTGGAGGGAAGGGAAATCTAGGCGGCTTTATTTTTTCCAGCGTTACAGAAAGTATTTCCTTCCTCCTGCAGATGTGCAGCGAGGCGCTGGAAACAGTTACCCGTCAAGTTCAAGCAGCTGTACTCGTGTGTCACCAGGCAATGAGACTCCAGGCCCAAGCTGTCAGCTCCACTATTGAAATTAATGGGCCAGACTGTTTACGTTAGTGGAAATCATCCCATTTAAATATATATATATATGCTATGCTGAATACATAACACAACTGTAAATTGGCAGCACGGAGAGAAGGGGAGCGGGTCTGGAGAAGGCAGGATGGAGAGGGAAATGACAGGGTGTAAAAAGAGAAAATCCGGGAGAGGGAGAACGCATCCTCCGGGGAACGATATAAATTCAATGAAAGGAGTGTAAGGAAAGCCAAGAACTGATCAGACAGCACTGGAATGAGAGAGAGAAAGAGGAAGATAGTTATGTGTATGGATAGATGGATGGATGGATAGATATATAAGATCCATGCAAGAATAAACTCGATGCGGGACTGTATCAGTTTTCCAAACAACAGAGGTCACTTGGATCAAGTATCTCCAAGGGTCACAAAAGCTTTCAGTGGTTACTGAACTTCAGAGAACAAACACAGTCCAGGAAGGGAATGTGCTTTTTTTTTTTTTTTCTTCCTTACTTAGTATTCAGGAAAAGCAGCATTTTTCTGCAGCATTTAAAGAGAGTAAATAATCAGGAACATGCTGCTGGAAGAGCTGGGAAGGGGCCAGAGAACATGGGTGTGAGGCAGGGGAATAGCCAGATGCTGGCAAGGTTTCCCACGTGCAGAGGAGGGTGATGGAGAGCTCTCCATCCGAGCTGGAGGAGAGGAGGGAGTGGAGGTTTGCAGCCTGTCTGTGCATGGATCCTGTCTTGGGACAAGGCAATAGCCCAAATCCCCTCCCAGTGACATCCTATGATGTTCCAAGTGTGGCCAGCCAGGATGGGAATCATTGGCCTCCACCAAAGGATCCCTGCCTTGCAAGTGTCCGGACTGCCCAGAATCACTGTGGAGGAATTACAACCCACAAGGCTTCCAGGAGCCTGTTGCCATAGCTGTTTGGGACCTCCAAGGTGACACTGGGCTGGGGAGGCCTCCAAGGTGACACTGGGCTGGTGGGACCTCTAAGGTGACACTGGGTTGGGGGACCTCCCAGGTGACACTGGGTTATGGGGGACCTCCAAGGTTACACTGGGCTGGTGGGACCTCCAAGGTGACACTGGGCCTGGGGAGAGTTCAAGGCTTGTCAGAAATGTGTCACTTCAGCAGGAGGGATTCTGAGGACTTCTCCCCGGCTTTGATGCATGAACTAGAGCCAAGAACCATTTTTTCAGATGTTGATAAAATTCTTATTTTGATGAAAAGAAACACAGAGAGGGGAAGAAACCTTATACTGAGATCAGAAGCACCAACTTTCAAAAGTGAGGTTAAAAACAGAGATAACCCAGAATTTGGTGATGACTTTATAAGGGAAATAATTTCTTTGTCAAGAAAACAGATTGTTCTGGTCAGCCCTCCACTTTTTTTTTTTCGTTTTCAATCAGAAACACAAAGCTTCTGATCTGAAAAAGAATGTGCCCTTTTTTTGTGTGTGTAAAAAGTTGCATTTTACAACAGCTCTGTTTAAAAGCTGCTGCTGCAGTGAAATAAATCCCCTCCTCATGCCTGCATCGGTGGGGCAGCAAGGCAAGAGCAGGGGCTGGGAGATGCCGGGTTTCCCTGCGCTGTCCCACAGCAAAGCTCCGCAGAGGAAAGCAGAAATGATTCAGAGGATAAATAATGCCGTGAAGAAAACATCAGCCTCACCTGCCTGTGTAAGCTCACAGCTCCAAGAGTGTGTAAATGCAATTTTGTTGGGAAGGAGTTTGTGTCACAGCGGTTGTCTCAGCTCTGGGGTGCTGCGAGAGGCGGCCGCTGGAGAGAGAAGGGTGTGATGTGAAGAGATCCTGGTATTCAACTGTCAAGTATTAACGGGCCAGGAATGCTGCAGCTGTAAAATGTGGAAACAAAATAATTCTGTTTTGCAGAAGGACCTGAACGAAGATGACTCCACCAGCACACAATCCATCACCTCCCAGAATTCCACATAAGAAGGTGGGATAATTACTATAATTTTAATGTACTCCAAGATGGTTTAAATACACTGGGTAAACTAAAAATATCCTGCTTTTCCGTGAAGACGCTGACTTTCTGAGGTAATGCTGCCCCAGAGCTGCTGATGGTTCATGTGCCAGCCCTTTCTACTACCCCTCGGGGCTCCATAAACCATGTCACAGCTCTTTCCCCTTCACCCGATGGAAAGTCTTTGCCTCCTGCCTTTTTCATACTTCTCCTTTGAAAAAAAAAAAAACAAACCAAAAAAACCCAAATGAAAAAAAAACCCTGTGCTGTTTTCTCTTTCAGCCTGGAGATCAGGCAGGGAAGTCTGTCTCCCATGGCTGTGGTAGAGCTGCAGGAGGGATGAAGGATGGAGAAGAGGACGTTAGCAGAAAGGGTGGGGAGCAGAGAGCCTGGGCCAGATGAATGCTTCAGTATGCTTGGAAGTGTCAGTGAAGCGAATAGTGTGTTTCTAACATGGTCCTGAGCGTTGAAATGCTGCTTAAATTGCCTCCAGAACTGAACATGAAATCTGAAGATTTGGAAATATCTCCTGTGATTGATTGAGTGGCTGATTGATTTGATTATATATATTTTATATGTGTGCGTTAGGGCTTGATTCAGCTGTCTAAACACAGTTTCTTACAGCCAAGTCAGACGCTATAGGGTATCCAGCCCCAGACTCCAGCTCTTGATTCTGAGGAGTACTCGTCTTCCCTCGGCTCCGTGTCACTTTGCCAACACCGTAGGATGTCTCAGATATACGAGGGCATCTCAGATGGCACCGGGCTCCTGTGCGTAGGCAACTGAATCCCACCCTCTGAGTCACAAAGGCTCGCAGAGATCATGTTTTCAAGGTTTTTCTCTGCAGTCGCTGGGACCAGAACTTTACCTTAAAAATAAATAACATCCAAAGCCAAGATTCTTGGATAGTCAATTAATTTTGTGGGGGCTGGTTTGGAAATATTCTGAAACCTGATCCTCGCTGTACAGTTGGGAATCTTGGCAGCAGTGTCAAGAAGCAAACTGTGTATATTTTGCCTAGAATTGTTTCTACTCTACAACCAGGAAATAATAACAAAAAAAGAGCCTCTTCTCCTTTAATTTATTTTCAGAGGTCTTCATGGGTCTCTTGCTTGTCCCCTGCCTTGCTGGAAGGGAGGAAACCTAAGACGAGGTTGGCTCTTGCATTTGCACAAATGCAAGGTTCTTAGATGGCCTCTCATGGCTGTTGATGTTACTCAACACAGAAGTTCACTAGACCATTCCTATGGATAACTCATTTAATAAATGAGAAGAAACATTCTTCTTCCTTGGATGAGGATCTGGGCTTGGCTTTGACCAGTGCTATGGAAGTTTTTTGGTTTGGAATTGCATGGTTCCTCTGTCTTGAGCAAAGAATGGGGGCGAGTGGGTCAGTCTGGACTGCTGGGTTTTTGCTTTCATTTGCAGGGTCTACTGCATGAGACCTGCTGGGTAAGCTCACCCTAAAGGAAACAAAAGATTTCACAAACTCCAGCTGATATGAAACCGATGACCTTTGTTCTGCTCCTCTGTTGACCACTGTGAAATTATTATTACAGAGATAAGGATCATAAATTTTTGTGTCTGGCTTTTTTCCTAGATCCTGTTTAACAGTGTTTCTTGGCAGTTTCTTAGTAGATACTTTTTAGCCCTGGCTTCGTTCCTGGAGTATTGGCAATTAAACATATTAACATTCATCTTTGAAAATAGTGAGGAGTGGGTACCCAGCCTCTCCAGATGAACACCCCTGAATGTGGGGAGAGCCTGTGAGCCCAGGACCAAACCACGCAGGTCACGAAGAGACTAACTGGTCCCTCAATGTCCTTTCCAGTCTTTGTTTCTGGGACCTCCTCACCCTCTTTTCTTCTCCCTGGCAAATTCATGCCCATTGCTTCCAGACTCTGCAACCTCTGGCTGGTTTATACAGAAACCACTGTGTTGAGAGGAGATCTTTATCTTCAAATGAGTGCTAGGGTTTAGGCTGGTTCACTCCCGGATACAGCGACGTGCATCTGACGTGTTTTCCAGGCTGCTGCACTGTCAGTGTGCCTGTTGAGCCGGGAAGGAAAAACCAACAAACAGTCCTTCTCCTCCCTCTGCTTGAGCTCTGACAGCTTGAAGTGGGAATGACCTGGCTGGTAATTTAGTTTTGAGCTTCCCTGCCTGAGCCTCTCTCGACCTCTCTAAGATGCAGAGAAAACATTTTGTTATCTCCAGAGGCTGGTGGCTGCCCAAGAAGAAGCAGACCCCTCTGGGAGGCACATTTTCATCTCTGCTGCTGCTCTCTTCTCTTCTTCATCAGAGAGGAGAGCTGGCAAAAAATCATGTGGGAAAAGACTTAGCTGTTAAGTGAGCACAGAGGGCCGAGGGCTATATATATCACCTCACCTTTCATGACAAGTCCTTGATGTGATACGAAGTGAAGCTTTTCCTCCAGCTTGTTCCAGGGCTGTTTCCTCCACTAAAGAGATGCTCTGGGCTCTCACTCCCCAGGATTTCTCACCCAGGGGCACCCACGGTGATGCTTTCTCCATTGAGAACCATAAAGCTCAAATCTCTCCCTCCTAGAAGATTTGGACAGGTGTGAGAGTGGGCAAAAACCCAGGCCAGGACATTGCAAATGGAAGGCAACACAACCATGACCCAAAAGGGAGCTCAGGGGGCTGAACCACTGCAGGAGGAATACTCAGATCCATGGATGAAGATGTCCAAGAGCAGGGAAAAGAGAAACCTGAGCAGAGAACTGGAGAAGAAAGGGGTCTGCAGCAGATATTCCAAGGCAATTACCAAAGGAAAGGAGCTACCTAGGAGATTGCTTCCCTCTGGGAGCCTGCAAGAACCAGCTGCCAAGGACATTCCTGCAGAATGAGAACTGGCCTTTGGGTAGCAAAGGTATTTTGATGTGGGGTCCATGACAGCCAGGACACAACTGAGATGAATTTGAATGTAAGAATAAGCTTGTAAAATACAGAGCGAGGACACTGGAAGTGATACGCTTTAAAGGACAAGAAAAGTCCCACTCCTTCCTGCTGAATCACCCCATAAAACCATAGTTCCCTCATACCCCCCCAGTGTGCAGGGTTCCCAGCTACTGGATTTCAGGGATTGTTTTCGGGGAAGGTCAAAGGCACCAGCTGGGCAGATCACTGCACATAGGACTGGGCTTGATGTTGGGCACAGCAAAGCCACTCCCAGCATGGGGATGGCTTGTGTCCCTCTTCCTCCAGCCAGGCAGACTGGGATGGGGTCATAAAGCAAAAGTGGAGGAAGAACACCAAGGAGATACTGTCACTGATGTTGCAAAAACCCGGGCCCCAAACTTGGACATTCTTCACGTTATGAAAAGGACGTAGTTCAACACCTTGGTGAGGGCAAATCTACACTGTTGGTGGTAACAGTAATGAGGGGTGGATTTGGCATCTCTACTGTTGGACTAGGAGGCAGAAGTCATGTGCAAATACCGATGAGATAGGTGAGTGTAAAGGAAGAGGGGTTGCTGTGGTTACCCCATTTAGGGGAAGGACAAGGTTCCCAGGACCTGGTGATGTCTTTGCTCCTCTCTGTGATAGGCTGTGAGGATGACTGTCCCATAATTTTTGAAAATTAATTATTAAAAACTTGAAAAATTGACCCTTTTAGCCCTCGATTCTTTAAAAGCATCATAAAGACTATTGCACTATGTCACAATAGCTGGTCCTGGAGGTGACGCCTTCCACCAGACATTTTGAGGTTTTAATAATTTTCCATGTTTCCTTATAATTTAAGTTAATATATCCAGGGTGGTTACAGTGATGATTCATGCAGGATGCATCCTGTTTCTTCTCTCCCACATCTCTCTGGCAAAAAAAGCTGCTTTGGATTAGGAACTTTGCCCTTCATTTTTGGAAATTGCTCTCCCACTATAGACTTGAAATGAGAATTGCTGTGGTATTTCACTGTGTGCTATTTCAGAGCGCTGGCTTCTTTGATGCAGTCATCATCTATAAGGAAAAGAGGTGTGTACATGAATCAATGGTATAGCTCAGCTGCATCTGCATTAGAAAGGCATAAAAATGAATGAGATGCAGTAACTGAAACACGCTCTTCTAGGATGCTGTGCCAAATGGGCACTTCAGATATACGCCAAGACACTTTTCAGGCACTGGCTGTAGAACAAACAGGGTCCTATAATTTCACACCAGAGTTTCTACATTTCCATTTTCACCTCTGGTGACTGGGACATGTCAAGGTTTGGGTGAGTCCCCAAAAGTTGCTTGATATGCCTTTCATCTGCCATTAAAAAAAAAAAAAAAAAGTTAGTTTTCTGCATCTGTGTTCTTCTTTATGGCCCGCTTCTAGAAAATGCAGATGTTTTTCAGCCTCGACTCTGGAGGAAGGCTGCTCTTCTCCTTAAAAGAGGCAACAGAGCAAACCATGCTCAATCATCTTAATACAAAACAGTTGGTCCATGCAGCTTTAGGCAGTCTTAGGACTGGAGAAGGAGGGAGAAGGACCTGCTTTCTGCCCAGCTCACCGGCTGGGATAGCAGAGCCATCCAAACCAAGACCTCTTCTCCTGCTCTATGTGATCAATTAATAAACAAAGCAGGTAAAAGACAAAGCCAAAAATCCTCAGAGGAACAGACGATCTTAGCTGCCTTCCCTGTTCTTCAATAACAGTGAGGGAAAAAGAAAATATCCTCACTTTTGCTCAGCGTAATCCCACACGGGAATGCAGCCTACATCTCACGGAGAGAGGGGCTTGCAACACCCAAAGCAGGCATTGGTGCTGGGCTTCTGCCTCTGGGATGTCCAGGATTCTGCTTCTAACAGTGGAGAACATTAGAAATTGCTGAAACATGATTTGTTTCAACCTAAAACTGACCTTTAAAATAGGTCTGACAAATTCCCCTCGGGGACTGCCATTTTCTCACCACTGGCTCTATAGAGAGCCTGGGGTGTAGCTGTAGATAACTGCTGTGAAAATACTAGTTGAGATGAATCTCACCTCTATTGTAGGGATCTGAATGTGTGCTTTGTGTAAAGGGGGCAAGCCCAAAGAAGAGGCCATTAAGCTCTATCATTACTCCCTGGATCTCCTAATCAACTGACAAATACTGGAGACAGCAGAGACTGAATTTGGCATCTATTCACTCCTCCAAAATACACTTAAATGGCTGAGCTTCTCTTTGCCCTGGTACTTTCAGGTCACGAGTCAATGGGAACATCCTCACTCCATTTTTAGAAGCGTGAAGCATGTATTTCTCCTGCTCATTGTCAAAAGCACAAAAGATAGCAGGTAGAAGAGGAAATGAGCAGCCAGCTCTATTCAATATTAACAGCTCTGCAACTCAGGAGGCATGTTTAAGCGAGTTTATCTCCCCCCCAAAAAAACCTGGCAGGTTGAGTAAAAGCATTTGGTAGAAGAGTGACCCCAGGGAGGATGAGATACCTTCTACATAATTATCTCCAGTCAGGGTTTGGCTCTGCTATCGTAGATGTTAATCTTTCACACCCACTGCCGAATGGCCACAGAACAGCCCTTGTGGTGAAATATGTGAATAGAAGGTAAAGGAATGCAATGTTCTTCTTGTTTTGCATGGTTCAGGATCAAATGCAGCAAACACCGGTAGCACGTATCGCACCCGCAGAGAGCTGTGCCTTATCACAAAGCTGTATCCTGTTGGCATCGCAACACCCCCAGCCTCACAGCCGAAACTCCTATCAAACAATCTCTGCCCCGAGGATCTTGTAATTAAAAGGTGAATGGAACAAAAAAAAAAAAGAAAAAAAGAAAAAAAGTGCACAATGTGCTGGGAGAGCTCTAAGCTTTGATTCAGCAAAGAGTTTGAGGATGTTTCATTTAAATGAGCCCTGAAATTCACTCCCATCAATAAGCCTTAAGAACATTCTTATGAAAATAAGCCATGATTATTTCTCTCCTTCAAAAAAAAAAAGTCAATAAACTAGAGCCAACTCAAAAGTTATGAAAATAATCACCATTCATTTACAGCCTAATCAACTGTCAGAGATGCTGTTGGTTTCTAAAGGGTGTTTGCAAGGTTGTTATCTACTGGGATCAATAACCACCTTGTAGTAAAGCACCAAGGTGCTGGCAGAGCAACCACAATATTCCCTGCAATTGTTGCTCATCTTACATTTACGGGAGCATGGTCACACAAGCACTTGTGTGATCTTGGGTTTAGCGCAGGTTTGGGATTTAGTTTCAATGTCATCGTTGCAACTTTTATTTCTACAGGCACTAGTGACTGCACCTATTATGTTGAGAGATCCCCTTTCAAATGATCCTTAACCTTGGACTTCATGCTTGGGCTTATATGGGCCTTAAAGACAAAAAGCCTGGGCAACTGTAGATGTAATGAAAAAAAAAAAGTGAATGTTACCTTGCATTTTTGAGGAACACCTAGCACTAAAAAAGGTAGCAACCATGGCTCAGCTAGCAACAGTAACTCTCTACACCATGATTATGGTATCCTTGAACCTGAGACAGGAGGGTGAAATGGAGGGAGAGCGGCACTGACCCAAGCCCAAGTTTGATAAAGTCCTGCCTGTTTGGAGTGTTGTAAATCCAGCAAGGAGGCAGGGTCCTAAAAGGCAAGAAGGTGTGGGGCAGGTAGTCACAGCTGTTGGATGGATTGCTGTCATTTGCAGGTTGTTCATCGATGCTTGATGCCCTTCCAAATGCCAGGGGCTGGTTGAGCAGTTTGCAAGTGCAATTATAGAATCATAGAATGGTTTGAGTTGGAAGGGACCATGGACGTCATCTAGTCCAACCCCCCTGCAGTAAGCAGGGACATCTTCCACTAGATCAGGTTGCCCAGAGCCCCATCCAACCTGACCTTGAGTGCCTCCAGGGATGGGGCATCTACCACCAATTCTAAGACCTGCAGCAATCCTTCACCTAGATGAGATCCCTCCTGGTCTTCAAGCCAACATTTTGGCTCCCTGTAGTGCTGGCAGTATTGACTGTTTGGTGGTGGCCAGCACATCTCCATGCTGACAGATCTGCCTCTTTGCTTTTAGGCTTCTTGCAAGCAGGGGAGGCAGAGAGTTTTCTCTCCCCCTCCTTTCCCTTTTCCTGTAACATCAGGCTCTTGCACAAAGGTGCTGGGATCTCATGAGGCTCATCCCTCTCTTGCAGAGGAAGGAAAGGCTCTGTGCTGTCCTTGTGCCCTTCCGTGCTGTTTTTGCTTTATGCCTCTACTAAATCTGTCCCCAGGGCTCGGCAGGGCTGGAGCAGCTACACGGCTTGGCACCGGGCTCTGTTTTAAGGTTGCCGCGGTGACTGTGATGCCAGCATTTAAAAATGGCACGGGCTGTCATTTAATGCCAGCTGGGCAGGAGTTGCAGGGAAGGTGGGTCAGTGACCCGGTGTGACCCGTTACGGATTGGCAGCCCTTTGCAGCAGGAACCTCACGGGGGGTGACCAGGGAGGGGGACTCATGCATCCGTGGGGAGTCGAGCACTTGGGCTGAGGTTCGGAGGAGTTTCCTGTAAGTGAGAGGCACTGAAAGCTCAGGCCAAGCAGCACCGTAACCGAAACTGTTCTTGAAGAACAAGGCACTTCATATTAGAGTAGATAAACCTGCTTTAATTACACATGGGTAGTAAGCAGGGGAGTAAGAACTGGCGATAAGAGACATGCAACAGCCCCAACAGAATTAGTTTAATTTCTCCTGTGCCCTTAATTATCTTAGAAGAGGAAGGGCTTGAGGGATATAAAATGCTTGGGGAGGTGAGGTGGAAGGGAAGGCATCATGATTGGTTTGCAAGGTTCTCCCAGGCTGCCCTGGTTTCCTGAAGTCATAGTCCCAGTGTTCTCCAGGGACACTGTCGTGGCCAGGGACCCCATCCTCCATAACATGGGATGGCTACAAACAACCTCCAAGGTCACCCTTGGGGTGTACTCACGCGGGGTGCCCTGTGCTCAGAGGGGGTTTTGCACCTCAAAAGCAATTGGAGTCGGTCAGCAATGGACATCATTTTGGTAATACCACAACCAACAAAGGGCTGACCTTGCCCATTGTCAAACTGAATAAAGATAAATTGGCACTTAGATAGCTTGGTGGGCTTTGCACATCAGCATGTGCCTGGGATTGCTCATTGTGAGGGTGTATTAATAAGCACGACTCCCAGGCTGGGGCTGCGAGCAGAGGAGAGAGGATGCAGCTGCCCCACGATGGGGTTTTGCAGCTGCTTTCCTCCCTAGTCAGCCGGGCTACGCACATGGCTGATGTGCTACTGGCCCCTTGGCCTTCTTCTGAGACTGCCCTGATGTCCAGGAATGAGGAATCTACCCTCACGTATCCATTTAAGATTAAGTTTAGTCCTACCAGCCGTAGTATTAGTCGTGGCCCTGGTGCTGCTCTGGTCTGTGTCGCTGGCATCTCCCAGATGGACCTTGGGCATGGATGAGGGGCCAGCATGGACAGGGAACATCCCCAACTTGGGTGACTGTGAGTAACCCCTGGGGTGAGTGTAAGGGCAAGAGCCATGCTATAATTTCTGGATACAGAGTTAAAAAATAAAAAGTCAGAAAATAGCCCTTAGCATATGTAGTACTCATATAATGCATCTTCAATGACCTATTGGGATGTTTTTAGGCAGCTAAAATTAGGTGAAATGAATCCTGCTGTTAGCACCCATCAGTGACCATCCTGAAGTCTTTATCAGCTAAGGTGCACTGCAAGGCTCCCATCTACCATACCTCCAGCCCTCCAGCAGTCTGGCTCACCAAAGACAAGCCACCCTGCCATCTCTTTGGCACATCTTCCAACCCATCGTGAGTTGGTAAAAAACTCCTCCTGAGCTGGAGGTGCCAGCTTTACCCCCCCAATTAACCCACGCTGTCCATCCGAGTCATTTCATAGTGACTCCAGCCCTCGCCAAGCCATGAGAACCTGAGCCCCCCAAGCCCCCCAGGCTGCTCCCACCCGGTACCAACGGCCGCTGCTCTGCTCAGTGCCCTGTGGGGTGGGAAGGTCTGCGAGGGGAGGGGAGCATCCCTACCCAGTCATCAAGACAAGAAATTCAAGACGGTTTTCTCCAAGACCACCCAGGGAATAAGTGGCGATACAAGATCAGCATTTGGGCTCCCAGCTCCAGCTTCCAGCCCCAGGCTTAAACGACAAAACCTAAAAAAAGTGTCTGCAAACCACACAGTCTCCTGTTAAAATAATTTGAAGAGATTAAACCATGCTAAACTCTTAATCCTTCAGCCTTTTCTCAGGCCAAACTCCCATTAAAATCAAATATGCAAAGACCTTAACCTTGGGCCACAAAGCAAACGAACTAGTGCAATTGTTTTTTTTTTTGAACCCACAAAACTGCAAGAACAAGTAATTACCCTAAATCTACAGCATTCTCAGGAAGAGAGCTGTATATAAAATAGGTTCCTTATGACTTTTTGGGACAGCTTTGTAATTTTCCTTTTGGAATTTCTGACACACTGAAAGGACAAGGAAATTTTTAACTCTCTCTGCAAAAAGATGAAGACTTTCAATTTCCAGACTAGAAGTTAGAAAATAAAAACTTCCACATGAGCTGATAAAGCTTTAACATCGAATATCTATCCTGATTCTCTCTACGAGTACACCCATAAAAACCTTACGGCTGGGGAAAGATAAGCTTTCAAATAAAAATGCTGAAAAAAATCCCTAGTGAAGGCAAGAATACAGCCTCTTTAATCACTGAATTTTGTTTATCGCAACAGCTTATGGACTTGAGAGGAAAAAAACTGAAAAATAATTATGGTTTTAGGATATAATAGAACAGCTATTATGAAATACATAAAAGTTTGCTGTTTACAAGGGAAGTTGTCTTAAAATTATTATCCCCAGGCTTTCAGCTGAAGCAGAGATGGGTAACTCCGTCCTGTGAAATACAGCGTGGTTCACTGCAGGAGGAGAGGCAGCCACTTCCAGCAAAGAGGAATGTACGAAACACGACGGGGCAGTTTGTTACGGCATATTTATGGACACAGACTTTTTTTAGGACCTGAGCTGAGGCAAGAGTCCAAGTCAACATCCCGCAGAAGCCTTAACTCTCATGTTGAAGCGACAAAACCTGCAGGTGCTGGGGATGATGATGAGCCATAAAGCGGGAAGGAATGCTGCTTTACTTCTTTGCATCGGCGTAAATCAGGAGAGGGTCTGCTGATGTCCAGGATGATAGGGCTTCCTCCACACCGTGCAGAGAAGCAAAGGATCAGACCCAGACACGGACCTTTGCGGGAAATGTTTTAAAATCTGTGCTTTATTGTACTGCAGCAGCATGTCCTATGAAAAGAATAATTTTAATAATGGAAAAAAAAAAGATCTGAGTTTGATTCAACAAAAAGACAAGCTGCTTTGGGATTGTTGAGGGAAAATGACTCTGTTCAGCCTTATTCTTTGCTTGCAAAACTGACATAAAGGGGGCATGGCTCAGGTGAAGTGAATGAGGTGAACGTGGGACTAACCATTGTGAGAAAGTATCAGGCTGGAGATTTCACTACTCCCAGCCCCGAAACCCACTGCTTCCCATGAGCTAGATTGTGCCTGTACAAGGCTTTCCTTCTGGGTTTTTTGTAACGATTTATGTTTATTTGCAGCATGATATTTAGCCATAAGTTATACCTTGGTGCTATATGATCTCCAGGCAAGATGTATCCCCTGGTAAACAGTGAGACAAATCAGGAACTCAAGAGATGTAGAAACCTATTTTTGTCTGTAGTGATTGGAATAAAGGTTTTTCCTGGAATTTATTGAGGGCTAGTTTCCAAGTCCTCCTGCTCAGATGTAAACAGGAGCAGAAATTCCTGGTCCTGGGAACCAGGGCTCCTCTGTACATGGAGGCCACTCTCCAGGTACTAGAGTATGCTACTTACTGTTCTCCAGAATGAGCTTTAATAATAAAAAAGGAAATATTCAAGGTTTTTTTTTATTAACACATTGCACCCTGCTTCTTTACACTTCATTGTTGCACTTGTTCATCACCAAGGTCTCCAAAACAGATCCTGATTCTACAGCATCCAAAAGCTGGGGAGTAATATAGCTGTACCATAAAATCATGTAATGGTTTGCATTGGAGGAAATCCCTGGAGGTCACCTTGTCCAACCCCCTGCTCAAAGCAGGGCTACAGCAGTGGACAGCTTTGAAGTTACGCTGCATTGCTCAGGGCCCTAACTGTGAAACTGTTCAGCCATTGAGGAGGGTGACTGTGATTCCCATACTTTATTACTCTTTTCTTTAAATCATCTGAGGATTAAAAAATATCTTATCTTTTAATTAAGAATCAGTTTTGCTTCAGATTGCAGCATAATTTAATTTATTCAGAACGTTCCTAGAGTTAATTGACACTAACCCACATACAATGGCATGTTCTGTCTTGGTGTGTTTCCCAACCTCCATCACACTGTGGTCTGTGCAGTCCAGATAGCACAGATACACGAAAGAGGAGATCAGTCATGCCTCAAGGTGGCTTCTTGCACCCTGAAGTCATTGACTTCAAATGAATCAGATGGTTGGGTGCAAGCTGAGATGCTTCACAAAAGGACACCTACTGAAGTCAATGGAGAGTGAAGAACATCCATGCACATTGGTCTCATGGCTCATCAAGCTCAGGTCCTGTTCCACCAAGGGATCAAGAGTCAAGAGATCAAGAGTCAAGGGATCAAGATCAAAGGATCAAGAGCTCGGAGAAGAGTATGAGAGCAATGCAAACATACAGTGGTATTGCCCCGAACAGTAGTCCCTAGTCTCATTTTGTGGCTCTTAAGACTTCCAGAAGTGCTGTTTCTGCATTTAATAGTCCTTCAGGAATTTCTCTGCCATTAATGAGCTGAACATTGCTTTCAACCCATGTAAACTTTTTTGCATTTGCTCCGTGATAAAAAAGCGCTGCCAGTACAAGTTGCAGGTGCAAAGATCCTACAGCATTTTATTCCATGTGTGAGCCTGAGCCCAAGGTTGGAACAGGCTGGAGAGCTAAACCTATCTGCACAGGTAGCAAGTAGGCCATTCCCTTTCATGCCACTGCCTTTTAAAAGCCTGCAGCTTTCAGCTACACCTCCCCATGGGCCACCATGGCTTGGAATGGCATTTTGCAAGACACTGAATAGAAATTGCTACAGAAATCAGTCAGTACAGAAATCAATACTGAACAGCTCCAGGAGGCAGGGACCCAGGGGACAGCACAAGCACTCAAGCACATAGATGGTGTGATCCCCAGATTTATGCTGGCAATATAGAAATCCAGTGCCAAAGAGATACAAAGATGGGTCACGGAGTCAGCTCTCACGCCTGGGCTGGTGCCAGATGATTGACTTCCATCCTGAGTGAACCGAGTTCCCATGAAATGTGCAGAGATGGAAGAAAACAGTGATAAAATGGCTGGATACATCCCCACCTGCTTCTAGTCCCTCTGGCGTATTAGTTACAGCATGTTCAAGCCAGGTTTCAGCTCCAGATTTGACATCACTCACAGGACACAGTTGCCGGGACATCTTAGTCTCATCTCTTTTTTTTTTTCTGTTTGTATGACAGAGGCCTCAGTGATGAGACAATGTTGTGGTGAGCCTAAGCACACTGGGTTTAACCCAAATAATTTCTCTGATTCTGTTCCTGCTGTGGCTACATAAATGCCTGGGCTGGCACAAGTCAAGAGGCAGGATCAGGCCAGAAGCAAGTGAAAAGTCCTTGGTGGGGATGAGGACATGTTTCTGTGCTGGTAGAGTTTGATACTAGCTATAAGTGCTTGTGAATCAATGGCCTGATTTAAACCATTAATATCACTAAGTATTTAATTAAGAAAGTGAATAATTAATTATATAAGTTCCTACAATAATAGTCATGATAATATTATTGCTAATGAACAATAATTAACAACGGATTGTATTTTGAGAGGCAGTAATAGTGCTGACACCACTGTGATTAGGAATATGCTCTGGGGACAGGAACTGATCAGTCCTGGCTGTCCCCAAGGAGGGCTGGGGCACCTCTTCTGTGGTCCCCCCAGCAGAGGTTAGAGAAACTTGTCAACAAAACCTGGAAAGCCACCCTTCTCCATTGCTGTGCACCTTGTGTTGGGCACCGCAAGAACATAAAAGATGCTGTTTTCTTCCCCCGAATATAGGAGTGGTGAGTCCTGC
Source organism: Syrrhaptes paradoxus (assembly GCA_013400615.1). NCBI lineage: Eukaryota > Metazoa > Chordata > Aves > Pterocliformes > Pteroclidae > Syrrhaptes > Syrrhaptes paradoxus. Next base: position 56,027 of record VZTO01009310.1, on the reverse strand, counting down.
TGGGGACTTCTGACTTGTTGGTTATCACCAGCCATTTTTAGTTGCTCTGCATGTGTGCTAATGCCAGCAGCTTCTGAGTTGAGTCCTATAAATAAAAATTAAATAATGGTAGCTGCAGTAGAGATGGCAAAGGCAATGTTATTGTGATATGCTTCCATAGCAGACCCTCTGTGAGCTGTGGGATGAAACGTGAACTTTCTACAGAGGCGGGAACAGCCCAGAGAGTGTTTGGAAAATGCAGGGGGAAAAACTGGTTTGATTTTTGGCCTTCTTAAGGGAGGAAACTGGCAGGAAATATTTTCCTGGCTGTGGGAATAGCCGGTGCGATGGGTAACACGTTCTCCGTACGTACGTTCCCGTCTCACTTTGCATCCTCAGGAATGCAAGGTTAGCAGGAAAATGCAGCTGGGAAATCTGCAACGAAAAATTCTGCCGACTCTTCAAAGAGCATCTCTGATCGCTTTCACAGGCACGTTCAGCTTTCGAGGCAATGCTCCTGATGTGAGGGGCTTTGGCTCTGAAAGCTGCAGGACCACCCTCTGAATGGAGGGGCAATGCCGGACTCGGAGGAAGAAGTGCTGAGGCTGTCAGGAGGGGAGAAACATGTAGCTGTGGGGTCCAGATGGGAAAGTATATTGTTGCTGAGTCTGTCACAGTATTTTGGGGGTTGTCCCCAAACAGGTTCTTCCCTGTCCAGCTGCGCTGTGACAGCCATCCCTGCCCCATCCATCCATCCAGCCCTACAGCCCACAGCACCGTGCAGAAATCCCCTCCCCAGGGATGCTAAGGCTCTCAATGACTTGTGCTGTCCTTTTTAATCTCTTCAGTCTGCTCTCTTCAATTCCTCTGAGGTTTCCTCCCTCTTTCATTATTCAGCGGCCAAGGCCATTGCTTGCTGCAGGAAGCAGTGAGGATGGGAGAGGAGAAGACGGGGCCAACTGGCAAGATAAGCTGCTGGCAAGAAATCCTCCTTGCTCCTGCTCCCTGTGCACTGAACCACTCGGTACTCAGACACCCGCAGAAACAAACCCGCTCCCAGATGCCAGCCAGGGGACACGGCTCCTTCTGCAAGGGCCCAAGGGGACTGAGAGGGACAGTGATGCTGTAATCAATTCACCAACCTCTGGATGAGCCACCAAGGGGAAAAAAACAAAGGGCTGGGGAGCTGGAAGGAACTTGCAGAGACATTCAGGCTCTGTGTTAAATCAGCAAAGGGTTCTTTGTTTTTTTTGGCCCCTTCTCCTTTCCCAAGAGGCTGTTCCATCACTTCACTGCTCTGGTAGTGAGAAACCTTCTTGTAACTACTAGGTTTCATTGACTCACTTTCAGTTCATTTGCCCTTAATTTTGCTTTTCTTGATCTTCCATGTTTCCCCCTGAGACGAATGTGCAGACGGCAGCTGTATCCCATCTCAGTTCCCATTTCGGTAGACTAAGCAAGCTTGGGGAACTATTCTTGTGGGGCAGAAGGTTCATGGATCAAAGGCTTTGCTTTCACTTGCATCAAGTGATTTGCCCTGAGAGCAGATTTGTCTTGATGTTATTAAACATAGCTCACGAGAGGAAAACAAATGATGGAATGTCCTTAGTCCTGGTGATGCCAAACATATACACATAAATGCATCATTTTTTTTCAAATTGATTGAAAACAAGATCCATCACCATATCAAGACTCCTGGAAAAAGAAAAACAAACCTGTGTGTTCTTTTTTTTTTGCATGAGCAATCCCATTTGTGGACTGGTGCTAAAGGAGCTGCTGGAGGATGAGGGCTTTCAAAAGTTAATTGATTAGAGGAAAATCCCACCTCCTTAATAGTTATTCAGGCTCATTTCATGTTTTACGGCTATTTCATAGTTATAAAGTAGCTGATAGAAATGCCCCTGGATTACAGATGGGAAAACTATTTCTCATGAAAAGATCAAAGTCCCAGTTTCCATATTTGAGCACCTCTACCAATAAATCACATGCCAGGATACTAAATTTCAGCGTCAGCTTTCTGCTTTCAGACCAACAAGACTGTACAACTACTCAAAAGCACAGAGTTTAATTTTAATTAGATTATCAAGTGTTTTTAAAATTAGGCCATTAATATGTTGTTCAGCTCAGCTGTTTAACCAACCTTTTCAAAGAGGTTACCCATGGCTTGGGATCAGCTGTGGATGGTCACTCTCAGAGGTATTTATTTATAAAATAGCAGCTTATTTCATTGAGAAGCTACGCTCTTGTGGTGACAATACATCATTGCTCACAGGACTGGTGTTGTCAGTAAAACTTTATTTACCGCTCCTCTGACCAACTAAAAGCTTTCCAAATGGGCAAGAATACACATCTCTAGAGAAAATGAGAGACCTTCACTTCTGGGAACAACTCATCTGATCCCCTGAAAGTCTGAAAACACTTCTTACAGACCTGTGCTACTGCAGAGAATAAATCCAACCCAGAGACCCCTAAGCTTGATCTGCCAACAGGACCAACAATGTACCAACAAAGTCAGTGAAAACTGAGTGTGACTTCAGAAGGAGAAAATAAAGAATTTTCTTGATCCTCAAGGCTCTTTAGAGAGAGATTTTTTTGGCTTAATTCTGGAGCAAGGCTAGGTAAGATCCTGCAACTTGACTCTTCCATTTCTCCTGATTTTGTCTGGAGTCTCATGCTACTGTGGTCCCCTGGAAGACGATGGGAATTTTATCTTTGACTTTCATGAAGGTCACACTTTTTTTTCTTGATTTTTTTTGCAAACCTCCAGCCACAGGAGCCCTATGAGGATGTGAGAATCACAGCTTGCCATTTTCAGCTAAAAGGCTCTAAACCTTATTTCTAGATATGCAAGCAGAGATGTTAATAAGAAGTCACAGTTACTAGGACTGAGGACTGGCTCTTGATTTTTGTCTGTTCAAGGTCAGCAAAACTACTGAGGGAAGTTAATTTTTAACCTCTCTGTGGAGTGCTCTAATAGTCAGGAGATATGAGGTGGGATTCAGCTGGTTCACTTGGCATCTAGCTGTAGGTCTATAATATAAAAGCTGGTATGTGAGATAAGCTGACAACCCACCCTGAGGTGTCTGGTGTCATTTGAGGTGGGCCAGGGTGTCCCATCTGGTCTCCAACTGGGCTGGGATGGCATGGGTCTTCTGCAGGTTCTATGCCAGACTTGTCAGCCTCTGGAGGTCCTCAAAAGCATTGGCTGCTTGTGTTTAGGCACTAAATCATGCTCCTATGTCAAGGTCAACCTGTTCTTGATGTGTTGCCTGCAGCTAGTAGGGGCAATCCTCTATCCTGTGTCTTGCTGTGACCATCCACCCTCTCAAGATTGAGTATGAACAACTGAGGAATCTCTAGATCTTGCCTCTTTGAGCAATAATTCACAGGGTGTGAGCTTTCCTCAACAGTCAGATGTGGGAAGTGAAACCAAGAGCTCAGCAGTGGCCCTGACAGGGCTCTGTGAGCCAAATGATGAGCAACTCCTGTGGATAACAGGCATTTTGTCCCAAATGCTCTTATCCCATGGTTCACAAAATGCACCCTCATAGAATCACAGAATGGTTTGGGTTGGAAGGGACCTTAAAGATCATCGAGTTCCAACCCCCTGCCATGGGCAGGGACACCTCCCACTAGCCCAGGTCGCTCCTGTGCTCTCCAGGAGGGGCTGGGGGGGGCCTCAGTACATGTGCAACCTCAGGAGAGAGTGTGTGGCATCCAGGACAGTGCTGGAAAACAGATGGGGCTAAGCACAGAGATAAAAGAGCTCCAGCTTACCCCATATAATCAGTGGACCTGCAACATGCATGTCTGACGCAGCCGCTGTCCTCCTAAGGTTTGGAGCACTTTGATGGGACATGCCAGCCAATCTGAGCCAAAGAGACATGGGGGCTAAGCCCCTTGAAGCACTCAGGTCAGGAGAAGATGTGAAGGGCTGATAAAAGGGAGCTAAAGTCTCCATCCTTTTCAAGAGGATCGGATCTGCTCAGCCTTTTCATTTGCTTGCCAGCTGTAAAGCCTTCTCTTTCCTTCTCCGTCACATTCTCCCGCTCATAATTATTTCATCAAACCAACTTCTTCTTCTCTCTTTTTTCTCCTGCAAGTTTCAAACTGCCCAACCCTGCTCTGTGATAAATCTGTCTAAAACCACAGCTGCTTCTGCATCCCTCATGCCTGGGTGCCTGTTTTTATTGCGTGCTTTCTATTAGACATATATATGTATACATAAATACATCTATTTTATGCGCCTTTCTTTTCCTCCCAATGCTATTTTCTTTCCACTGTCTTGTTTTTGCTCCCTCTCTGGCCTCATGTGGCCATTTGTCACTCTTTGGACGTTTTTTTCTTTTATCAAGATGTTTTCTCTGGGAATGCTTCCCGCCAACGCAAGCTGCCTGGCCCATTAACTTCCCGAGTTCAGCTGACAGCCTGGACTCGGAGTCCCATTGCCTTGTGACACCGAGTGCTTCTGCGGTGCAGGAACTGGTTTGTAAAATAACCTAGTCACATGCATAATAATAACAATAAGAAGAAATACTGTCTCAGGGTAAAAAAGATAATAAATTTTACAGCTGTGCTTGAGTCCCTCTCTCTTTCTCTCTCTCTCTGTTTTTTTCCCCTGCCTCTTGCCTGATAATCTGATAAATGGTTGTGAAAGTTTGACTGTTTCTTAACTGGAGCTTTACTGAAGGATTTGCTGCTGCAGCCAAATCTGTGTCAAATTTCTCACACACATGCTGAAGAGTCCAATCCGTTGTCGTTCATGAAGATCGATCAGGCTTGTGTCCATATTATCGACACAGCCTCTGAAACCTTTGTTTAAGCACTCAACCGGTGCCATGAATTATCTGCATTTAGATTAGCAACCTTGCATTTGAGGATTCATTAGGCTTCCCTGCTAATTGGGTCTCGCTAATGACGAGAGCATCATTAAACCCACGTTGTCCCTGCCATCTTGTTAGCTGACAATTTAAGGGATCGTAAAAGGCAGCCAGCAGGGAGGCTGCATGACTCCAGAGGTTGTTAATCGCTCTGGAGCTTGTTCAGCTCCGAGCCAGTGGTTTGGTGCCAGCTCAACATGTGTCTGTGTCACAAAAATCATTGCCGCGGTAGACGCCGCGTTCAGGCGCTGCTGGAGGAGGACACGGAGGGGCACGAGGTGATGGTTTCTCAGCTCCGTGTAGCCAAGGAACGCTGCTGCAGATGCACGGACATCCTTGTTAGTGGTTTATATACAGACAAACCTGAAGCTTTCCTGCAGTGAGAAGATGCAGGATAAAAAGGCCTTGGTTAAGGGGATCTTTGTCGTTGTCCACCATCCAGCTCACTGCAGAAGTTAATTATTTAGCTCCTCTGTCTTACCCTCAGGGTAGGGGACATTGCTATTAACAAGCCCAGCAGAGGCGTGGGGGGGTTGCAGGTCCAAACCCCACGGAGAGCCCAGATGGGAGCAGCTACATGCAGGTGATGGATGACCCTGTCTCCTCTGGAGAAGCATTTTCCTACAGCTAATGCAGCCCCGGGGGAATCTGACCTTCCATTGTCCGTGCAAAGACCGCTGTGGATCATTGACCGCCGCGTAGCCTCTTCCTAAGATGAAATGCTGTCTTCATGCTTTGTTAGCAGGGAGGACTGAGGGCTGGGGCGTGCACCAACTCTGTTACCGGTTGGTTTTGTGAAGGGAAAAAATAGGCTGGGTTTTTGAGCAACAGCATTTTTAATTTTGAGCCACAGTAGTTTTAAGTTAGCGCAATTAATGGCGTTTGACTGTGGTTATCTCCCTTGACACCTGGTTATTTTCAGAGCCGGGGCACTCCTCATGCGGTTGCACCATGCACGCATCCTCCTCTGGATGGTCGGGTCCCAACAGCTGATGTAGCACAAGCGCCAAGAGGTAAAGAAAGTAAACGACTTAGGTAGTTAAACCTCCACCTCGATGATTTAGAGATAATTGCATATTGAAAAGCAAAACGAGTGGGTGTTTGCATAGCAACTGCAATATAACTACACTCTAATTACAGTTCTGTCACAGACGAAGCTGGCCCTTTAGAAAGCTCCTGCCCTACCTCTGCGTCTTCCCTGGCGTGTGTGCTTCATCCCCAGATGATGAAGCAGGAGAGGATGAAATGTGGCAGCAGCAAATGGATGGGCAAATCCCCCTTAGGGTGTAGGATGCAGGGTGGGGTTTTTAGAAGCACTTGAGCTGTACAAGGAGCCTGCACCAGTGCAACAGGATGCTGGAAGCACCCATGAACTCACTGCTGGAGGTGAAGACCTGTGTGGTGGTGTGGGGTTTTTCTTTTTTTTTTTTTTTTAAGTTTCAGTGTGGCTAGAAAGCCGAAGAGCCAGGGAAGGAATATACATGAGGAGGTGACTGAAAACCCATCAGAGATGGGCCAGGGCATGCTGCAGATTCATTAGATGCTTGAGCCTGAAAAAAGGTGGTACCTGCTGGTCAAGCAAACCCCACAGAACAGGCTGGGGTGGATTTGTAATTATTAATTCCCACAGAACTTTTCATGGATGAGTTTGGCTCTTTGGCCTGTTTAGAGCCAAATAATCATGTTGCAGATATTTTTTTCTCCCACAAAGGGATACATCTTCCTCTCCTTCTGCCAAATGATCTGATCTGAGTGTCAACTTGAAAGTGTCCCGCATATTCCTGAACTTTTCCTGTGTCCTGGTACAGAATAAAGCACCAAAGCACTTAAGCAACAGCCTCCCCTTGGCCCGAACAGGGTTAGACAATGAGGACAAGCAGCCAAATACCCCCTCTGTCAATCCTGAGCTGAATCTTGACCACCTTGGAGAATTCTGAGGTGATAAAGCTCGGAGATTTTACTGGTCTCAACTTTAGTAAGGCAAAAATGAGAAGCTGTGAAGGCATCTTCTGGCCTCTTGGACCACCCAAGGAACCAGAGATGACTTTCCAGTGGAGACAATGGTGGGTCTGGGGAGGAGCCCCATGGGAGCAGAAGCTGGAGGACTGGGGGACCCAGGACATCTCCAAGGACAATACATATGGGGACAGTTGGATGAGGCCTTTAATTGTGCAGGCTCTGGGGTCCTGGTTGTAATTCATCACGACCCAACACAGATGTTGAAAACAGGGCAGACGAATCATGCCCTAAAGGTGCCGGTTTCTGCTGACTACAAAGGGAGCCTGGGGTGACCAGCTCTGCTGGAAATGTCTGCATTATGGATATATGAAGTCAGGTGAGAGAAATCCCACATCTCCCACTGCTTCCTCTCTGTTTCTTACCTGGAACAGTCACTTTTCAAGATAAAAGTCTGTCCCAGGCTCCAGGGCTACTTAATCCTGTGCTGAGCTGCTTAAATAAATGACAGCGGTCAGCTGGGTAGAAATTGCTGCAGACTTGTTTGCTAAGTCAAAGTCAATTTTGAAGCAAGGCTGTTTTACATCAGTGCAGTGGACAAGAATTCAGCAGAAATTTTGGAGCTAAATTAAAGGTTTTTAGTGCAGCCAACAGGAAAACGGGTGAGGCAATCAGCCCACTCTTCCTCGTCTTGCTTATTCTAGATTAAATTCAAACTATTGTATTCCACCCGGACAGCTTCCCACAATTTCTTGTGCTGACTACACATATTTCCCTTATGAGAATTATTGTGGGGGTAATGGGAAGAATTTGGGTTTTTATATCTCCTCTACCCCAAAAACCAAGTCCTGTGTCTTTCTAGGAACAAGCAACTAATCTGAAGGTTTTCCATTAAATTCAAACCCAGGTAAACTGTTGACAGAAATAATATGTTTAAAGGCCATCATTAGGTTTCAGTGTTATCAGTCTGCTGAGAGTAACAGCATTACACGCACTAAAATTTGCAAACTGAAGGAGACATCAAAGAACTGGTTTTCTACATCTTCTATGCAACAGTAAGGCTCAGAGTTTATACGGAAATCTATTAAATTTATGGTGGATAGTGGACTTTATTTTCTTATGGAGGAGGTTGAAAAAGGAAAGAGGAGAAATGACAAAAAAAAATCAGGAGCCAAGGCTAGTTTGACCATGCAGGCTTGACGACAGTGCGGGCTGTGATGTATACGCTCGTGCAGTAGGAAATGGACTGGAGCCATGATGAAGCATCTGTCAGATGATAACTTGCAGTCATTTGCAATCTGTGCTGGAGGTAGACCAAAGGCCTGAGCCAATGCTTCCAGTTGTCCAGGCCTTCTCTCTGGGTCTTAACTCCATCTTCTTTACATCCCATAGAATAAGACTCTTCTGCTGCTCTACTGTAGCACAGCAGTGACATCCAGGGGCCATTTCATTTGCTGTTGAGATCAGCCTACTGATATCCAAGAGCATATATACCTGAGCCAAAACCCCATTGAAGTTGCTTGGAAAGATCCCCATCAATGTCAACAAGCTTTTGATCCATCTGGTTTACTCCGTGTTTTTTAAAAGTTAGCAAAAAAAAGATCTTTCGTGCCCAATTACCTTCGTCAGTACCTTTTTGGCTGAGTAATCTAAGAAAAGTCTCCCTCAGGCAGCCGTCTGTTCAACACACAGTGTGACTTTGTGTGCTGTGATTCACCCAGTCCTACCACATCTCCCCAAAATGATGACCTATAGCATTAGCAGTAGGTCCATCCTACATCTCTGGATCACACCAATAGCCCAGCCTCAAGCTTTTCCACCAAAAGCCAGTCCCATTTAACCCTTTCAACACAGGGTCAGCAAACTACTGAGTCAAAGGCAATCAGACATGATTGTAGCCACCTTGATGAGCAGTTGGCACCAAAAACCTGTCAACATTTAGCTATGTTGGATGATAGGTGGTCATCTGGACTTGGTGGGGGAAACCTGACCTCAGCACACCTGGTGCAGATCTCTCACCTGGATTTAATCTGAGTTTCTCAGACTCCATTTCATTACAACTTTTCTTGATGTACTTTCCTGCATTTATACCTGGGCAGATATTGGTAACCTGGAGTTAAAGTCACTTCTTCATCTTTTCTTGGAGATGTTTTTTCACTCTCAAGCAGGTTTTCAACGCCTGAAATCACTCTGGCAGGATTTCTCAAAATCTCTGCTGTTTCCCTAAGATCTTTTTTTGGACATGTGAACATCAGGACTAGACATAACTTTTCAAAAATGGTTTCACTAATGCTGTTTACAGAGATAATATCACTTCAGCACTCCCACTTCATATTTGCCGGCTGCGCAGCCAAGGATTACTCCAACCTTCTTGGCTAAGGCATTGCTGGGAGTTCGTACACGAGCAATTGTCTACCAGGACTGTTTGATTTGGTTCTGAGTCCTGGGATGTATCCCCCTATCTCCTAGGTGTAACCCACATCCCTTGCTCCAAAACATCTGACTTTTCCTTTGGCTGTACTTAAATATGTTGTCCAGAAGTTCCCTCTTCAGCCATCAGCACCTGCGTGCACAACTCGCCTGTGCCCATTGCTACTTATGACCGATCTCGTTTTCATACCGTCTGCAAATTTTACCAGCTCTGGGGTTTTTTGCCATTTGCAAATAAGGGGCTGCTGTTTTGTGGTTACTGGATCATTCTCCAGCTATTTGCTCTTCGCATTTTTCTTCCTCCCACTTTCTCTCAGCTTACATTTCACCGCCCGTGCTTTTGCTCCTTTTCACTAACATCAGGAAGGTCTGGTTTTATTTCCTAAAGGTGGCTCATTTGGCTCAAATCACTGGACACGATGGCAGATGTTTGGGTTCGAGAGGAGGTGTAATGAAAGAGGGTCACACTGAGAGCACGCCGTGCACATCTCTGCTCTGAGCAGAGCAGATATGCACCGCATGGCTCGACACAACCGTTGTCCTGCATTGAAAAGGGGAATATGAAAATGCTCCTCAAGACAGAAGTACAAAAAGCTACTGGAGGTGGTTCTCCAAAAATTTCAAACCCCCCCAAAAAAAAAAAGTTTTCCCATGGTCCAGTAACTGTTTTGATAACTCTTTCCCTAGTGTACCAGGATACTAATAAATAGGTAGAAAAGGAAATATTTGGTGCAGGCTTAACTACAGCAAGGCATGCACTTTCTCCATTTTAATTTTTCTCCTTTTCTCAGCTAGCAGAACTTTTTGTGTGTTTCTCCAGGTTGGACAGGGCAGGCTGGAGAGCTGGACTGAGTGCTCATAGGAAAGAGATTAAAGGACAAGTGGAGATTTTCCATTTGTATCCTTAATTCCTGGTTGGGTTGTACTGGACAGTGAGAGGAGGAACTAAGGGGATTAAAAAAAAATTCTCTCTGTAAAGAACAGTTGGTATGTACCCAGCTTGAACGGAACAGGCAACAAGAAGCCTCTCACCAGAACCTTGTTAAACACACAAGCAGAGGTTGGGGTTTAGGGTTTTCTTATTAAAAAGTTATTTGTATTCCTCAATTTCAGACATTTACAGAGCTTCTTCCCCATGGTACCAGAGAAGTTAATCATCTTTTAATGGTTGTAAATGGTTTTGCAGTTGCAGAGCTGAGACAGGGCAGGTTAAGCCCAACGTCACACAGCCAGCCGACGGCAGGGAGATGCCCGATCAGAAGTTGGTGCTGTAACTGCTGCACTGTCCTGCCTCTGTCCCCAACCAGTGGTGCATGGCAGGGGACTCGGCTGTCACTGGGGTGAGATGCTATAGATCGCCTCTTGGTTGGAGGCTGAACCAAACATTTCACTGGAGTAGTTTTCTGTTTAAAACCAGCACTTCTTTTGGATCTCTTATGCACAGGATAAAAAGCTTTTCAAAAGAGCCAGCATGATTATTCATGACTACTCATTCGCAGCAGCGCTTGTTTTCCACGGCAGCACCGATGAGCTCACCTGAATAAAGATTTATGGAGGAGAATTGACAGCTGAAGGTTTTTCACAAACAAAAGCGTGGGCTGGCACCGTCCCTTTGCACTGGGCACTGGGGGTACTCTGCTTGACCAGAGACCCCATCCCAGTGCCGTGCCCTCATGGCTGTGCTGTGCCGGCGGGTGCAGCGAGCTCATCCCTGCTTGTCTTATTTCCCAGTATCCACACAGGGAAAGGGGATGGGGGCAAACTGGGTTTCTGAAGGAAGCTCTTGATGGATGGGCACACCTAATGGGGGGTGATGATTCCTACCAGGTCCCAGCCTGGCTCAGGACCGTTTCCCAGCAGGAGCCTGTCCTGTCTCTTGCTGCCCTTCATGTACTCAGACCAGCAGCCTGCAGGGACAGGAATTTCCTGACTCCCAAGACCTCGACTGCGCTGCCTTAACACCCACTGAATTCTCCTTTGCTCCCCCCTCCCGATTTTGTTTGTCTGTGGTTTTGCACAGGGAAAAAAAGAAATAACTAGAGGTTTCCGGGAGACCATACTCTGCGCCACCCATCAGAGAGCAGACAATAATATTTAGCTGCTTTGATCACTTTATTGTTACAGTATATTTAGATGGCGAGCTGCAAATTCCAGCGCAGCAGCAGCAGCTGAGAGCAATGCGGTGAGTGTGGCACAGCCCAAAAATACGGGCAGGATTCATCTGCACAGCCCAGCACCGGTTGGGCTGTCTTCTGCGTGATGTAACCCCTCCTTTAATTTGTTTTCCAGAAAATTCATTCTGAGAAGTGCTCTGCCAATGGCTTGGCAGCAACCGGAGGAAATGGGCTCGGGAGGACGTCAGCTGTCAACCCGCAGCCCCTGCTGCCAAGCCCCGGCCGGCGGGACAGCGTGGGGGCTTGCAGGGCTGCCTTCCCTGCCTGGGAAGAGCCTTTGGGTTGGGTCCACAGCGAGTTACTCTTGGTCAGCCAGTGCTGCAAACTCCAGCGCAGGGACTGTATTTATTTGTATGCTCCCACAGCAGCCGGCACAGAACAGTCTGCACCTGTGGATGCGACAGTAAAATGAGCGATAAATAATAAGCTGAGAAGGAGCCAATGCAATTTAATCTGTGTAAGTGAATACAGTTAACTGGGGAAGGATGCTCAAGCTGGCTGAGGACATCCTTCCTTTCTTCTGTGCGTCTGAGGATGCACATCCAGGCTAAAACTTCACAGCATTTAGAGGATACAGCACAGAGAGTCTTGGCTGCTTTGTTTTGCTCCACTTTATTTTTTCAATTTATCTATAGGACATGGAGGGAGCATGGCTGAGAGAGGGAAGCACAAGGTGTGCGAGCTGCAGCGGGAGAGGGAGAGAATAGCAAGTGGTCTGCCAGTCCTTGACCCACCCTTCCTTCCTTCCTTCCTTCCTTCCTTCCTTCCTTCCTTCCTTCCTTCCTTCCTTCCTTCCCACTGCTCATGTTTATTAGCACAGATGGTCCCACTGACTTGCTCTGAGGTTCAAAGCCCTGTTACACCTTCTCCTCCTTCTCTTGGAAGGCAAAGGAATATAGTTTGTTCTTTCCCATGGACCCAGAGCTGCAAGAGACCTCCAAGGCCATCACACCAACCTCAAGCAGAACCTCACCAGGACCAGCCCCAAGAGATGTTGCTATAGAAGATACAACATCTGATCCTTGCTCTATGAGACCTCCACAACCTCCTGGCAGTGTGTCCTGGTGACTGCTCACCCCTCTCTGGCAGGAAGCTCTGCCTGATGCATAGCCTAGATTTCCCTCGGTGCAATGTCCCTTCGGGGACATGGAGAACAGACTGTCCTTTAGTGCCCTCAGCAGCCTTTCAGAAGCAGACCTTGGCCCGTGTGCTGTGCCCCAAATGGGATGGCAAAGTCAGTTCTGCATCTCCAGGCAGTGAATACTACTTTCTTTCTGGAAAGGAGGTCCATGCATCTTTTCCTTCCTTCTGCCACCCCATAAGTCTCACTAGGGCCATCGGGGGGAAGACAGCTGAGTGTAATGCCACTGGAAATCAACTCCTGAACTCCTCCCATGGCTGCTGACCCCAAGGCCAAAATTGGGTGCTATGCAACAATGGGTGCAGGTGATGATCTTACTGGCTTCAAGGGGATTAATTTAACATACCACTGAACGCTTTGCTGGAGGAGGTCTGATGCACCCATGATCACTGTGAGATGTGATAAGAGAGCACCTGATGACCTGCCTGGGCTTTGGAGCACGGCAACTGCTGAGCGTCATGGCTTAGAACTGCAGGTGAGCAGAAGGACAGTGCCAACTCCAGCGCAAACTGCCTTGCGACCTTCCTGCAGGTCACCTACTCCGTAACTCACTGGAGTCATTTCTTCCCGCAAGGAAGGGCAAGCTGAAAAATTTGGTTGGCCAGACTGGATTTTTTTTTTTTTTTGTCCTTTTGGAAAAATAACAGCATAGCAATTCCTTTGCCTTGTCCTCTCCCGTGCTGTACCGGTAGCTGCACTGAAGCTGATTGATTAGTTTAATAACAGGCAGTTGATATGCAGCCATAAAATTATGCACTTTTACTCATCAGCCTGATTGAACTCTGCTGACTGTACAGGAGCAGAACGGCAGAGTTATAATAATGAGGGAAACAGCCAAGGGAAAAGCAAGCGCAGTGCTGTTATTGTTGTTGTTTTAAAGCTCAGGAAGAAAATGACTCCAGGGAGGAGCCTTTCCAAAATAAATACTAAAATACAGAGGGAAAATGTTAAGATGTAATTAGCACTGGTACAAGTGCCATTAAATGTCTGCTGGGGTTGGAGGCGACGGCAGAGCTTCTTTTACACCCACCTGGCCTATGTTGAGTTTTCAGGAGGTTGGGGCTGGCCATGCTGAACACACCCCCTGTCCCCGTGTCCTCAGAAAGGGTGAGAGGGGCTGAGCCCTTTGCGGGATGAATCAGCTTAATGGGAAAAAGATGGGAATTAAGCTCTTCTTTTCTCTTTTATTTTATTTTTCTGATTCTGGCCAAGGAGGGAAGGAGGATGGAGGGGGGAAAAATGTGTCTGGGAAGGGTTTGTCCCATCTGACTCCATGCTGATGACATCAGTGGAGAGAAGAAGGTGGGATGGAAGAGGGAAGAACCAGGGCTCTTGCAGCCTGGCCTGGCAAGGACATGGGTCCTGTCGGTGATGTCCCTACAGCCCTGAGCTCTGCTCGCTGTGTTTCTGGGCACCAGAGCAGCTGAAGTCACACCCTGTCCTGTAGGGTGTCAATCGTGCTCTCCAAAGCCACCAAAGGGACTTGAAAGTTCCCGTTCAGACATGAATCAATACGCAGGAGAGGGCAGTGGGGAGGGTGGGCAGGCCAGGGCTTGCTGATGAAAAGCCACACAGTCCCCATCCATGCATGGAGAATGGCATTTAAGACTTTATTTCCCAATAAAACATTTCCCAGCGCTCCAGCATGGCTTGCTCAGTTGACAGGCTCACTGTTTGTCCTGCACACATTCATTTTATTTATAAGACTAATTTGTCTGCGAATAGGTCAGCCTCCTTCTTGTGCCTCTGATCCCTGTCGGTCTCACTGCTATGAAACATTTTAATTGAACCTTGCCGTGTGCTGCGTCCCCAGCACAGGCATCACGCCGAGGGCTGGCTGCCTTGCCACTAGGTCCAGTCTTTGTCCAGAAAGCCCAGTCCCAAATTATCAGATTTTCCCTCTGGGGCAGATCTCCCTGAAGGAGGGGATGGGAACAGGGGATGGGAACAAGCACTGCTTGGCTTTTATTTTCTCCCAGATAAATGTTTGGCAGATGGTTGCATAACTTTTCTTGTCCTTCTCCCTGATTGCACTCCATCCAGGTTGTTCCTGTAAGCAATGCTCTTCCTTATTGTCTCCAAAGGGCTTTGGGTCAGGCCATGCATGGCTTGTACAACACTGTTGGAGATTACATACAGCTGCTTCTTCAACTACCCCCTGTTTATTATGGGTGCCCTCATCTGTGGTTCTTAGGTGGGCTTCCATCCTGGGGTCCTCCTATGCCACTTCCTATTTCCCATCTCCCTCTGGACAGTGTCCCCCAAGGCCAGAGGGGTATAGTTTAGAGTCCCAGCAGGATCCTTGATGGCACCTCCAACAGACCTCAATGCCTATGCACGTGCCCTGATTCCTGCCAAGGTCCCCAGTGGCCACCCTGGGAAGGCAGACCCTGAGCTCACACAGAGCCCTGCGGACTCTGCAGGGGCAGGACTCAGCTTCCGTCCTCATGCAGCATTGAGTCAGCCTGTGTCACTCCTGATGGACTTTTCATCTCCTTATCCTTAGAAACATTTGCTGATGGTCCTTAGAAACCTTTGGTGATGGAGATCCATGATCTTCCCTGTGGTGACTCCAGTGCTCCACCACCCTCACAGTCAGAGGTGGGGTCCAGCTGCTTCTCACAGGTGTCTGGTATCACCATCACCCCTTGTCCTATCACTCCACCCCCTGATCAAGAGTCCCTCCCCATCTCTCCTGTAGCCCCCTTTCAGCACTGGAAGGTGCTCTAAGGTCTCCTCGGAGCCTTCTCTTCTCCAGGTTGAACAACCCCAACTCTCTCAGCCTGTCCTCGTACAGGAGGTGCTCCAGCCCTCATATGGGAGGTGGCTCCTTGTCCTTTGGGCTGGAGTGTGTCCTCTGGCTTGCAGTGGAAATGATAAGCACACTGTGTTTCAGCAAAGACTTTGCTTTTATTTGTCTTCTTCTAAAGTAAAAACAGATCCTGTAAATCACTAACAAATTGTCTTTCTGCAAGTGAAAATGTTGGTAGAAGCTGTCCAGGTTTTTTTATGCAATGAAGTTGGAAAACAAAATTTCACTGCTCCTTCAGGCTTCCCTTCCACTTCTTTTTCTGGCAAAAAACCCATTACCAGGATGGAAAGCTTCAGTATTGAAATTTGCCATTAAAGTTTAAAAAGGCAACAACCACCAGAAACCTTTCCAAATACTTTGGAGGAAAAAAAAAACCAACAGTAAAACCTACCAAAACTTTTTTCTCCCTCCTTACTTTGAGAAGTCACAAAGAGCCCTTTCCAAGGTAAAGTATGTGTCAAGGAGAAAGCATAAGAGGAGCCAAAGGAAGAGGAGGTAACATGTGGACAGAGGTTGCAACAACAAACAGTATTCTGACTCAAAGGATGTTGCAAACACGTTGTATACACTTGGAAATATTTTTAAACCATTTTTAAACCAAAGCAGAAGTTGAGGAGAAGATAGCCCAGGGCAGGGAGAGAAAGATGTGCAGTTTGAGTTAGGAAGCCAGGGAGAGTGAATGATCATCAGCCCTGAGAGGGAGCTCCAGGGCAGCATGGAAGGGGGAAGGAGCAGGGGCGAGGGTGGGAAAGCCACGGCATCGAGCAGGTTGGTGTGGGACATGGCGAGTCACTAATGGCCTGAGATGCCTCCACCATGCATCTCATGCCCATAATCTTAAAGTCTGACTTCAAGCCATGGTCACTCAGTAAATGGCTCTGTTTCCCTGTTATTCTTGGCTTTTAAGTCTCCTTCAACTGTGGCTAAAAGGAACTTACACTTCCAGCTTGAGCAGCAGTGATGCCTCTGTTGACATGCACGGATGGGTCATGATATAGTCCTGTCTTGAAGTCACCCAAGTGTGCAGAATGTGTACAGCAGCTCTCAAGCTGTAAGGCCCAGAGTCTGTCCTTGCCAAGTGTCAGAACTAGAGTCTGTACAGCTCTAGGTACCGCCTGAAACAGCAGATACAAATTGTTAATAAAATGAACACCCATACAGCACTTCTTGCCAACTCAGAGGAGGAAACCTACTTAACATCGAGTCCCTGGTGACTTCCTGCTCTGGGCAGAAGATTTGGGTAGGTGACCTCCTGAGGTCCCTTCCAACCCAATTTATTGTCTGGTCCTATGAGCACAAGCCAGCATGCTCGCCAGGGTCCTTGTGTGTATCATGTTAAGGATGATGAAGAGGATGTGGCAAGCGAAGATCAGACTGAATTCAGTCCATGGTGAATATCTTTCTCCAGACTTTTAATACAGTCCCAAGGATCCTACAGCAGGGACTTGGTCATCCTTACAGACTTTTCCAGCAGAATTTGGCTTCATTTTGTTGATGTCCCAGATCATCTCAGTGGATTCTCCTTCCCTCCTCTCCCAAGATAATTACAACTGGCTTGAGAAACAGGGACTTTACACCCAGACAAGAGAGAGAAAGGTGCACAAGAGATCTCAGCCCTGCTGCATCCCTCTCTACCTCTTTGCCATTTTGTTTTCCTTCACCTCCCAACCCCTCCCCAGCCTTTTCCCAGAACTGCCTCTCCCTCTCCTTGCTATAACACAAACACTGGCTGCCATCAGAGCAGAGCTGGCAGCAGCTTTCCCTGCGCTGCAAGGTCAGGAGAGGAAAGGAGGAGGAGAAGGAGAAGGAGAAAGAGAAGGAGAAGGAGATGGGAAGAGAGAAGGGGAAAAGAAAAGCGAAAAGAAGTGAAGAGAAGAGAAAAATGAAAAAAGAAAAGAAATAGAAAAGAGAAGAGAAGAGAGAAAAGAGAAAAGAGAAAGGGAAAAGAGGAAAAGAAAAAGGGAAAAGAAACAGGGAAAATTAAAGATTTGCTAGTGATTTAAAAAAATATTTTATAGAAAGTAGAAGGAATGTGGTGCAAAGTAAAATGCAGGTCTTAAATGTGCTGCTTGTGTTTTCCCCTCGGCAGGGGCAGCTCTGTGGCTGCCGTGCACTGCAGGATGGCCGCTGCCTTTGTTTTCTTCCCTCTGGGTGACCTCCTGGTCACTCCAAATGTCACAGTGGCGTGGGGAGATGCAGCTGCCTGCAGCAGCCCCTTCTGGATGGGGGGACACTTCATCACCAGACAAGAAACTTGGCTTCAAACACCAGAGAGCAGATTGGTGTCAGAAATGACAGAGCCACAGGGAAGAGGAGGGAGAAGCGGTGATCAGCTGGGGTTTGGTCTCAGTGATGATTATCCATCCAATACTAATGCTCCACAGATTGTAACAGCAGCTTCAATGGGCCAAAATGCCCCAAATTCCCCTCAAACACCACTTTTAGAAATAGAGAGTTTCTTCTTGTTTCTTCACTGTCAGACTTTGCACCTGACCTACCGATAAAACCTCGAGCTACGAGAGTGGGGTCTTTCCCAGGCAGCGCTGCTTTATTTTGCTGTTGACATTTAGCTAACACTGAGATGGGCACCTCAAAACCATGATAAGAGAAATATTTGTTCAGCATGAAGAGCTGCCGATAGGTAAATTGCCTGGTATAACCTCCAGCGTGTCTCACACGGCGTGAGCGGGAATACATGGGCTGGAGCCAGGAAAATCCCAACCTCTGGCTGTTCACAGGCTATTAAAGATACCAGCTACCCCTCTGGGGAGCCTGTCTCCTGGCTTAAAGCTCCATCTGCCATGAGAGCAGCATTGATTTCAAAGTATCAGGTGCTGGCTTCATCTACATAAATCTCTTGAAATCCTGATGGAGCAGCTGGTGGAGGCCAAGGCACACTCGTCCCATCTTCCAGCAGAAATCCAAAATGGACCAGAAAAGCTATGGTGCCTCCAAGGTGCCTCTTTCCCTCCATGGCCTGCCAAGGTGTCTGCTAGCTGCACACAAGGTTTGGTGCAGGGAAATACATGCTGCTGCCCTTTAAGTGTGTCCTAATCATTTGTCAGCATCGCTGTTAAAAAAACCTTTTACTATCTCTCTTTTTACTCTCCCCGTGACCAGAAGGGACTGTCCTTTTTTTGAGTCTCACTGGTTAGTAAACACCAGTCCCAAGGCAACCCTTAATTTTTCATCCAGCGCTGAATTCATCCATAGCCACTGAACTGAGGTCCTCGACTGAGCGAATGCATATTTGATGCACGGTATTGCGTGTTCAGAAATGACCAGCTGTGTTTTTCAAAACACTAATGCTATTCTGCTATTACAGCGCAGGCTTCTAGGACTGAAATCTCTATTAACCAGAATCTTTTCATTTCTGCATATTAAAGGCTGGAGCTCTTCGCCACTTGAATCCAATGGCTCATATCGGACCCCTGCCACTACCCACTCTTGGGTAATGTTAGCTCAGGGATGCAAAGGCATGAAAGACTCTCAAGCTCTGAGCTATCAATAAACCTTAAATGGGATGTGGGGTTTTTATTAATAGGTGTCCTCTGCTCACCTTCCTCACTTCTGTCTTCCTCCACACCTAACAGCCCATTATTGCAGCTCTCCACTCGCCTGAATCCCTCGTTTGTCACCCCAGACTCCTTGCAGCACGATACACTGGAAAAGCTCTCCTTCTTCTCTGTCACATCGCTTCAATCTGCTCTTGTCACACAAAATCTGGTTTTGTTTTGCATTTGCCTGCTTTACTCCTGCCCATTTCATTATCAGTTTAACACCTTTTTTTTTTCCTTGCATTCTCTAGTCTCCAGCCAAAAAAACCAAAAAACTTTCCTACCCAGGAGCTGCCAGCTTGCTTTGTTCTGCCCATCTTTGTCTTCTTCCACAAAACCAAAACTTTCAGCTGCACATTGCAGAGGAGGCAGCTCACGCCGGTATTTTTTGCTGTCTTTCTCAATCTCTCAGAATAATCTCCCAGCTGCTCTCCCATCCAAATTATTTCTTCTTCAGACTTACGGGTTGTCTGAAGTCTGTGCTGACCTGTGTAACGCCATGTGATGCTCCATCTGTTGTTGACTTCTACGTGTTTACTTCTTAAGAGGAAAACTGAAAACGTGACATCAAGATCTGGCCAGTGTCACTGTCATTCCTCAAAAACAAGGTCTGCCATGGATTGAGGTTTGATTTTGACCTGCTCAAGCCTACCCTGGTCCAGCTCCAGGGATGCTGACTGAGGGAAGACCCATGAAATGCTTCCTGTGCAGTGCTTCATCTTGAGTGGGACCACCTCAGCCCATGGAGAACCGGGGATGTGAGCCAGGAATGGACAACGCTGACCTGGCGTGCACAGCCACCAGCAGTGAAGAGATGTCTCTTTAGCTCAGAGGGGTCCCCAGAGTATCTGTTCCATAAACCCCACTCCACTATGGGGTGCAGAACACGTCCCAGCATGGGCATCATGGTGGTCACCCTCCCTAAGGACAGCTACAGCAGAGGCAGCTCTCCAGAACAGACCAGAACTCACTGGTCTGAACTTGGACCAGTACATATTAACCTGTTTTAATGGGAGTTGGACTCTGATATCCCAGCATAACAAGGACGCTGCATTCAGACACAGCCTGAAGGTGTGTCTGGGTTTATATGTACATAATTCTCTCTCTGTTTCTGTCTCCATATAGGCATACACGATGCCAACAGCTGGACCTCTAGTTCAAGTGTATTTATACATAGATGTATACGTGCACGGCCGGTGAGGTGTATTTAAAACAGTTTATTTCAGAAATAGCATCATTTTTCCTGGCAAAGGAGAAAAGCTTCTCCTCTTTTCTGTGCCACTTGTATTTTTGGGCTGAGCGAGGCAAAATGCCAAGGAGCAACGGCGTGTTTACCTAAGAGCAGCTAAAAGAGCTGTGTAGCAATCAAGGTATTGAGTGGGTTGGGCTGAAAATAGATCAGCTTGGAAAAACTTTGATCAAAAATGTTCAGCAGGGGACTGGATGGCCCTGAACACCAGTAACAGCCTCTTTGGGAATGTCTCCCCATCTTGCCCAAGCTAATTAGGTGCAAAGCTTTTGTGCAGCGTGTCTGTGGTCTGCCTCACTGTGCCATAGTTACCCATAGCTGTGGGACTGAATGGTCTTCTCCCATCCTTTGAGGTTTAACTCAGACACATGGAGGATCCCTCTGCAGAAACATTGAGCAAGATGCATGGTCCTTCCTCCAGTCACTCCTGAACCTTACCATGGAATGGGATCCATTATCAGGAATATGATCTTTTTTTTTTCTGGGAAAACCTCTTGTGAAAAGTTGTTTGTGGGCTCACTGGGACATCATGGAGTCCTTCACCCCAACCCTTCTGGGGTGATTATTTTTGTTTGATCCCTTGAAGCTCTCCTGAGCTCTCACTAAGAAGGACCCCAGCACTTTTCCAAGCTGATAAAATTTTGCCTCTTCCTTTCTTAATGAGCAGACATGCTCTGCCCTCTGCCAAGCCTAACCTGCCCATGTGATTACCAAACTATTTGCCTGCGGCTCTGCATATCTCACTTTATACAAGATCATGTGCCAGCTCTCCTTTCTAGGCATGTCTACATAGCTATTTTGGCCCAGGGTCTAGGTCTGGCATGTCTCTTGGCATCCTGACAGTCACGATAGATTACAGAAGAAAGTGTTCCGGCTCTTTTGGCAGCTCCAGGAAAGCTCTCACCCTACGATAGGAGCACACAGCACAGCCCAGGCTCTGGCTTTGAAGGTGTGGGTATACGACAGGTCTAGTCACAGGCCCCAGGCTCAAGTCCAGAAAAAATGAACAACATCATCATGTCTCTGTAGCACTTTGTTTGGAAGTGTTTCCGGTCCTTAATTGCTTTATTTTGTAGCAAATATCTTAGGATGTCACACTATGAAGCTTTTTTTTTTTTTTTCTTTGCAGTTTTCCAGCTGTAAACATCAGGCAGAACTGGTCACCGTGTAGGGCTGGGAAACATTTGCCCACCAGACAACAGGATGGTAAAACCAAGGGATCTCCTCAAACTGCCAGCTCTGGAGCTCGTTCCAGACTTGGGTACCTACTGTTATCATGAAAACCATGATTACTTCAGGACTTGGCATTTCCAGGGCTGCCAGACCCCTAGTTCAGTGGGAAGAAATAAAAGCACCGTCTCAAGGTTGTCTGAAGGGGGTCCTGCAGCTCCCCACTGGCTGCAGAACACACGGGGTGTTCTGGATGATACCTCTCACACTCGTCCCCCAGCACTGCTGATGGCTAAAGCTTTATCCAGCTCCATAGGAAGAGGCTTGAATGTGGTCCAAGTGATTACCTGAGGTTTTCCAGCCTCCTACGTCGCATCTGGCACAACTGAGCTGGCACCAGGTCTCCTCCATGTCATATATCTCAGGTGCTAAGTATTTTAGCACTCTGTAGGAGTCCTAGAAACCAACTTACTATTTGAACACAATGATACAGGCCATGCAATTCTTGAAAAATTTGAAAATTGCCTTGCCATCCACATCAACCCTTTCCTGGATCAACTAACAGCACAAACCTCACTGATTCCTGCATGCACTGATGCATGCCTACTGCCCTGAAAACACTTGGGGAGAAAAAACACCATCACTTTTGGGTTTAGAAAGAGGAAATCAGAGTGAAAAATTAAAAACCTTTGCAGCACCACTAGTTTCATCCCGGGCTCGTGATGCCGTGCTGGTTTCCTGCTCTCTAGTAGAATTGAATAATTTCAAAACACACAAGTGTTAGGAGGACCAGCAGCTTGCCAGTTGACTTCTCCCCATGAGAGAAACCTGCGGATGACAGCCAGTCTGTGACATCTCTTAAGTGAGCCCAGAGAGGCTGGGTCCTCAGCCTTGGCAAGCAGCAGTTTCACGGAAAACAAGCTAGCAATGAAATATGTGACCTTCCAGCGTCAGGCTGAAGGTCCTTCCTGCCTGATGGAGGAGGCAGCAACGGGACTTTTCTGTCCAGCAGCAACCGTAGACAGGGCTGCGTTTGCTCTCTCACACCCTTGAAGTGAACATGAAAGGAAATGTCACGATTGGTATGGAAGAACAAACAAGGGTTTTTAGCTTATACCTGAATATTTTGGGGGATTTGTTTTAGCATGCTCTTTATGCCATTGGGTCACAGCCGAGGCGTTGGGGTTTGGGAGTTTCTGATTTAAGGAAGATGATTTCAGAAACTGAGGCAGAAGGTTAGGAGACACAGCATTTGTCCTGCATCAGCTTGGTTAGATACAGTGGATCAGCTAATACTCCTCAACATGTTAAATCAGGTAACCTGACCTTAAATCTAAGCCCGTAGATGCAACCATGGAAAAAGCACTTCCAGTAACAGGCTATTTATCCTGTGCACAGAATTACAGCAAGATAATAACTTGGGGATGTGGTTTATTTTCTGCTGGTTGCTCTGCCTTTTGAGTGCTTAAAATAAGGCTTTTTCTTTTATTTTCTTTTCTTTTTTTTTTTTTTTAAATTCTAGGATTTGTGTTGCTGCTGTCTGAGTCCAAAGGTTTCAGCTTTAAAATGGAAAAATCTAATGAAACTGGAAATATATTAGTGCTGTCTCAGTGGTAAAGGTACCTGCAAACATCCCAGCCCTGGTCTGTTCACAGCACCCAAATTTTATCTCCTGTCACTGCAGATGGACTGCTGGGACTGTCTGTTCATCGTTATGGGCAAATGTACCAGATGCAGCACATCGACTGAAAAAAAGAGATACTGCTGCGGTACGGCTGACCGGCTGTGGAGATGCTTTATTTCAGCATGCAGTGGGGACACTGAAGCAGTCCACTGCCAGGGGCTCAGGGGCTTGATTCTGCTCAAAGCCAAGATCCCCAATAACTGTCTGTTATCCCCAACAGAAAATCCCAGGTGCCCAATAATCCCTGTATAACTAAGCACAGACATCAGCCCACCCGCCAGCTCCCTACTTGTTTGCATTCAATGCACATTCAGAAGCAGGCAAAAAATAAAATACTGTGACTGCGTAACACTTTTTTGAAGACCATTTGTATTTCTCATCACCTCAGCCTAATGCTGCATTCAAAACTTGCCTGCAAATCTGGGAAAATTATTTGCAGGGCTACCAAAGCTCAAAGAATAGTCAAGGGCCCTTTATTCCTTGGATTTTCCAGGCAGGGCTTATGTAGTTGACATAGGGATCATGTTGTTTTTCAGGAAGGAATTTCAGGGAGGAAAACTGGTGGATAGTGGAAGTTATCTGATGCTCCACCAGGCCATCAGCTGCAATCCCTGGGTTAGTCACCCCATGCTCCCCTTACAGCCAGCGATGGCCCTTGCAGGACACAGCTTATCTCACCCCAAAAAACCCAGCTGAAACAGGTCAAACAATTCCTACAAACCCATCTTGTAGGCTGCTCCCTCCTCCAAGCATATTAAATCTTCTCCAGCCGCATGTGAGATGCCCTGCCTTGGTCAGGGGCTGGAGGATGAGGATCAGAGGAGAGGAGCAGGGTGGCTCTGCTCGGCCAGGTGGGAGGCATCGTGGATGTCACCATGCCTCAGTGACCCTTTCCAAGTTTTGCCTTTAGTAATGGAAAAAAACTGCCATGTGATGCTTTTCAGAAATTTATTGCTCCTTTAATTTCACTAGAAAGGGAAGGAGGAATCTGCACAGCCCTTCAGTGCACTTATATCCACTATACCTTTAAGTGCAATACTTGCAGTTGTCTTGCACGTGGCCTTTTTAGTGGCTTTTTCCTCTGTGACAGGCATCTGGCTACCCTCCAGGCTGCTGCTTTGAGTGTCTCCAGCTGATGTTGGGAGCAAAGTCCTATAGCCCAGCTTTGCATCTCTCTCATGTGGATCCAGAAGCTGGGATAGGAAGACCTAGAAGAGTGTCTGGGACCTGCTCTGATCTGCCTTGCTCTTGTAGCTCAGCATCACCCTTGTGTCCCTATTTTATTTCCATCCCTCATGCTGGGGCTTATGTTAGTCTTCTACGACCCTCACACCAGGGAAAGCTTTCCTCATAGCTCCTATATGGCTCATAGACTGTGAGGTCCACAGCAGGAAGAAACGTCCACCACCTCCTCAGTAGATTTCTACTTCTCCAGATAAATTCATATTATGACTTTCTAGCTGCCGCCACAGTGCCCATGCTGGTCTAGAAGCATGGAAAATTGGGGGTTTGCCATAGAGTGTTACAGGTAACATACCCAAAGTATTCATCACCACCTTGGGAGGGTGCTGGTTTTTTTAACACAGATGTGATCAGGCTATTTCTCTACCTGCTTCCCATTCACCACTTGTGGACAAGGTGATCCTTCTGACCTTGTCTGATGGTACCTTTGCAGAGAACGGAAGCCTACAAGGTTTGTGCAAAGAGGCAGCCAGGAAGATAGGGGAGGGAGAGACAAAGAGGAATTTATCATTTTTTGGGCACAAGAGCTCATCCAGGGGTCAACATGACGTCTTACATCCATGGAAGACCAGGTCACTTATAGGATCACTTATTCCTCTAAACACCAGTCGTGGCTTCCCAAGCAGCAAGGGGATCTGTTACCCACCCCAGTGTCTCCACTCTTATCTCAGGCTGGTTTGAACTGGAGATAAGACCTGGAGAAGAGCCCCTCCAGCTTCAACTGGTCCTCTACAGAACTGGGGAGGAGTCCTACTGACAGAGATTTGAAGTCTGATGACTTTAACTGCTGGAAAATGCTGCATGCATAGGTGTCAGTAGGTTCATGAGCTGCTTCACAACCAGACCCTGTACCCAGCACACCAGGCTTCAAGTTGTGCATTTTGTTTTTATGTAGAGCAGCTCGTCCATCCAGGCAAGAGCACGGTTGGATGCCAAGCCAGGCGGCAGGTACTGAGGGGATGGGAAGGAGCAGCCAAGGGCAAACAGCGAGTGTTCAACCCAGACTGTTTGCTGCTGTTGGATTAATCTCTAACCTGTCTTCTCAGCTGGATAAGGGGAATTTGTTAGGCTGAATTTATGTCTCTAGTTTCAGGTTACAGCCTGCCATGTTAAAATAAACCAGTACTGCCTTTGGGTTAGCTTAAAAAGCTGTCCTGTAGATTACAAATGGAGAAGAAATTGTAGAAGGAGCTCTTTGCAATCACCAGTGTGGGGAGAAGGAGGAAACCCCAACAGCTTGAGCATGGCCAGAGCATCTCCCCGAGAAAATGGAAAGGATGGAGAGCCCCAAGGTGAAGGGTGGCTGAAAAGAGCCTTGATCCATGAGCAGAAGTGGTCTCCTTCTGCTCTGGGATCAAACTTTGTGTACTCTGAAGAAACAAATTTATTCCATTGTTTCTCTTGATACCATTGTTTCTTGTTAGCATTATTTTCTGTTACCATTGTTTTTCTTGTTTTCTCTTGCAAACCATCCTCTGCCAGAGGAGCAGCAGTCCTAAAAACAAGAAAGTATTGTGGAGGAAGGAGGAGAATTATTATTTTAAAATTCCCTTTTTTAAAATGTGAAATTAAAAAAAAATAAGAAATCAGATGTTCTCACTGCCAGGGAAAGTTGAGGACAGAAACTGGAAAAAAGAAAAGCTTTCTCCTGGCTTTGGTGAACACTGGAGGAGGAGCAGACGGCTGAAAAGCACTAATACAAAAGAGTAAGTTTGAGGAGTGGACTTGGAAGCTGAGTTATTGCTTATCTGATCCCTCTGCAAACCGGGCTGGCAGGCTCACAGGATAGTTTCAGGTAGCATCTGACCGAGCCTCCCAACCCACCCGCCTGTGGGTTTTGGGTGTGTTTGAGCAAAGCTAAACCTGCCAGTCATTGAAAGCGAGCTTCTGCGCACACGGAGGAGAGCTGGGCTGGTTGGACTGAGTGTTACAAAGCCTCTTTCTAGGAAAGAAGCTTTGCGCAACAGAAGGGAAAATAGGTCATTGTCAAGGTTTAGGGCATTTGCAAAAGAAAGTAAACAAGTGGAGTGGTGTGGCTGGGTGAGACGGGAGGTCAGCTCCGCGCCGAGCAGGATCTGCCCTCTCCTCAAGACAAGGCTGTACTTGCAGGAGGGTTTGGCTCTTCCTAGGAGGAAAGTCAGGCTCATGGCAGCAGGACTTGGATGATTACCCTGCCCTGACTCTCTACGTGATCGCTGGCAAATAATTTAATCCCTGTCTACGTACAGGGAGGAATCACAGCCCCATGACACCCCAGGCTTTGGGTGCCGAGCTGCATGGGGCACAGCTTGCACCTGGGAATGATGCATCCAGAGGAAACGGGGCTGTTGGCATCGCTGTGGAGCTGTTGACAAGGTTAGGGAGCTAATGGGGACAAGAGGCCAGTATCGGAGCCGTTGCACCATCCATGGCCACGGCAGACCCAGAGCAGAGCCTGTCCCAGAGAGCCCCAGATGCAGAAAGAAACAAAAACAAGGCAAAAAATAACAACCACCAATGGACCGCAAAAGCACCGCAGGTCCTTAAAAACGCCCTCAGGCATTCGCCAAGCAAAATCCCAGGGGAGCTCAGCTGCCTCCCTGGATAATGCTGAACCACAGCAAGTTACCTTCCCACCGCCACCCCTCCCTGGGGCACAGGTCTGGTGGGGGGAGGCTGGGGCACATACCCGAGCATCGCCTGGTGCAAGAGGCGATGGATGGCTCTGTCTTTGCAGCAAGGGCTGTGGTTTTGCCCTCCCTGGGAGGGGACAGGCTGTGCCGGAGCAGGGCTGTGGCACCCGGGGGGGCTGTGCGGGGGCTCTGGAGCTACATCTGCCAACCGCCTGGCCCCCGCCGCCAGCCCGCGAGTACATCTTGTTTGTGTTTTTCTGCAGAGCACACTCCCAGCGGGTTATGTCAGAGGTGAGGAATGCAGGGCCACCCTGTGTCATGAGATCAGACTTACATTTTTAGGCTGAACGCTTACCGTATTTTTCTGGGAAGCAGCGTGCAGGCGGCACGCGGGGCCCCGGAGGGGTGGGAGATACCCCCTTCGCCTCCATCCCTCTTTTCCAGCCCTTGCTCCAGCGGAGTCGGGTGGAGCGGATGGGGCCCGTCTGCTGGAACAAGCTCTCCCTCTGTTCCTCGCAAGGAGCGAGAAAGGAAACGCAGTGAATTAAGGCGAATGAAAAGGCAGCAGTGAAAGGCGGCTGGGCGCTGTGCCAAGGAGCTCGGAAAACGCTGGCGGAGCGAGGTGGTGGAGAGCTGCTCTCTGCCGACGCTGAAGGCATCGTCACCCTGGATTGCCCCATGGGGGAAACTCAGCCAAGCAACAGTCCCCAGCAAGTATCACCGTCCCAGGGGCTCAAAGCAGGAGAAGAGACAGGAATCCATCCAGGGCCATCGGGAAGGCTGGGAAAGCTGGGCTGGGAACTCTTGCAGTGAAGGACATGTGTAGGGGCTGACCCAAAGCACTGCCCAGATCAGTGACCTTCCCCCAGTTTTGTTGCTGGGAGGCAAACCTTAAGTCCAAACTTTCTAAAATTTCTTGACTGCTTTGCAATCATCCTCCTGCTCGAGGAAAGCTGATGCAGAACAACTCTGCTGATGTCTTGCAGGATGTCTGTGCTGTCCGTTCCCTGGTTTTCCCCCTTAACCCTCGGAAGCTCCTCTGCTTCCCACCCAGGGCAGAAAGAGGGGACCCAAGGTGGGGTCAGTCTCTGGTGCGGGGAAAGGCTCTCCCTTGTCTGCTCAGGCATGGATTTTGCTTTTCCTTTTTTTTCCTTTTTTTTTTTTTCTTTTCCTGAAATAGCTGCAGTAGTAGGTATCCCGAGACTGAAAAGACAAAAAGCAAAGAAAAATTCTTCCACAGACCATGTCCAAACTTAATGCCACTGTTTGTTGGGGGGTTTTGTTTGTTTGGGTTTTTTATTTTTTGTTTATTTGTTCTGTTTTGCCTTATGGAGGGTTTTGGCATGGTGGTGTTTTGTTCTGTGTCAGAAGGAAAACAAACCCTGAAATACCAAATTCTTTCACACAATGGACTTTCCTTTCTCTAAACATCCCTGTGAGATGGGCCTCTTGCAGCTCTCGGCTCTTCCCAGAACGAGAGAACAAATACTAGGAAATCTGGAGAGATGAACTGCACGGAGCTGGCTGCAGCAGAGGAGTGCGCACCAGCCCCGCTTTACTCAACATCTCCACTGACATCTGGTCCCCACCCGGAACAGGCAGGTGACCCTCCAACAAGCGTCAATGGCCCTGTACCACTGAGAGTTTTCTGCTGTGCTCCCCACACTCCTTTTTGTGTCTCTGCGAGTGGTGGCAGGGGACCATTTCAGGTCCTGGTCTATTATCTTGGACCCTTTGTCATCTACTACAACCCAGTTTTACCACGTCACCTTCATGTGCAGTCTCAGACTCCTTTTGCCACTCTTCCATAGTCATAGAATCACAAAATCACAGAATGGTTTGGGCTGGAAAGGACCTTAAAGATCACCGAGTTCCACCCCCCTGCCATGGGCAGGGACACCTCCCACTAGCCCAGGTTGCTCAAAGCCTCATCCAGCCTGGCCTTGAACCCCTCCAGGGATGGGGCATCCACAGCTTCTCTGGGCAACCTGGGCCACTGCCTCACCACCCACACAGTAAAGAATTTCTTCCTAAAGACTTGGAGGATCATATAGTCATGGCTGAAAGCCAAGGACACTGGGAGACACGCTGGTTCCAGAGGGGTGCTGGTTCCAGACCTCACAGAGAGGTCTGTTGAGGACTACGTTGCTCTAGATGTATCGCTACAGAGTATGGCGAGGGATTCTCTGGAACATCCCCGTGTTCAAGGCCACCAGGTACCCCACAGCCCCATGAGCAAGCAGACTGTCATGCTTCATGATTCATCCTCCTTGGTTCCCATGGAGTAGTGAGAAAGCCACAGAAGCCCTTGGTGGTTTTGGTTCTCCTCAGCTGTGGTTTATTCCTCCAGTCCTTCTTGCTCTTACATCCTGCAGGGCAAAACAGAAAAGATCCCAGTGCAGAAGTAACAATCAATATAATGGTTTGTCTTCCTCTACGCTAACCAAACACACACTCCACTGCTGTCCTCCAGCTACCCAGGAGGAATCAGAAGACATCTGGAAGATGCTCAAGGGTGCTGGTGTACTGCTGCACAAGCCACTCCAGAAAGGGGTACAGGAAGGGTTTCAGGCAGCAACATCATGGTGGTTTAATCATCTTCAGCAGGCTCTTTGCCAGGCATATCCTGTCCAGCTTGTGTTGAACTGACTGGCAACGAGGCCAGTCCATGGCAGCCAACTCCAAATGACCAAGACTAGCCTCCTTTCAGTGCTCAGTAGCTGATTCATGCTTTGGTCTTCTGCCCCACCCAGTCTAGAGTGAGTTCAGCACGTCTCCCCGAAGCTTCAGTTTCCTGCTTTCAAGAGATCCTTCAAGTTTCCTCCTCCAGAGATCTTCCCACATTCACAGCCCAGCCCTCTGCCACAAGTCCTCTCTGGTCTTCTGGACTTGACACCATGCAAAGCAGGAGCCAGCAGCTTGCTGGCTTTGATTCGTCATCATCTAGGAAAAATGCTGGCTGGTCCCGCTGGCTGTACTTCCTCTTGCACCATCTGCTGTTCATGACAACCATTCCCAGTGCAAAGACTTCGTGTTTATCTCCACCACCCCGTCTCCTGGGAAAAGGCCACTTCTGGGGTCACTGTTCATATGTGGCACTGCTGGGAAGCGGAGCTGTAGAAGTTGTGCCATGCCGTGCCCTGACAATGCCATGGCATCCTGTCTCATTGCTTTTTCCATGAGTTTTGCTAAGGTAGTGACTGGGAAACATCAGCCTATCCTCCAAGCAATGCCCTCCACAAACCTCCCCACCATGTGAGAGCACCCACACGTTCTGGTATGCTGGGGAACACGGCTGTGGGTTGGTGGGTTTGCTGGCTGTGATGGCTGGTGGGTTGGATAGAGTGCCTGTCACCATAAACACTGCAGCACGTGCTCTGGATTTGGCAAAAAAAGCATGGTCATGGGATCATGGGAACACTTTATAGCCCACCAGCTTTGTACCACCAGGTAATGCTCAAGTTTGGTCTCAGTGACGTACCTGTCTATGATGTGAGCTAAGAACCAAAACCTGATGGTTTCCCACGGGACTCAGACTCCTCAGTGATGGAAGTATTTGTGGTCTCTTTCATTAAATAACTACAGAGTGAAGCCAAACGGGTTTTCTCTCCAATGGATGGGCTGCTGAATGTGCTGCTAGTGGCTGAGAGATGGAAAATCAAAGAAGATGCTCTGACATGGCACTAGCTTGAAGAGCAGGTGAGATCTGGTTTCCTTATTCTGCCAGGCTATTCAGATGCTCTAGCAGTACAATAACACAATCATTTATTGATTTTTCCTCTCTGTTCTGGTGGGTCAGGAAAATATTGTTACCTTGTCTTAAAGACAGGAGGGTGAAATATGTCTTAAAGACAGGAGACTGGGATATGTCCTTTGGGACAACAAGGATTTGCTTACGTAGCACAGGTTCCAGAAGAAGCAGGGTTCTGTCAGAATGGCATTCTGTAAAATAACATAAAACAAAAGCTTTTCTTTCTTCCTAAATAAATCAGGTCCGTGTTTCCTTTGTGGTTCACTTTTGAAGACTTTCTGAATTCAAGGAGGATGTGGTCACACTCATTGGAAACTCCAGATGCTACGATATATAAATACAAATCTGCATTAAACTCACATTTTTGATGAATTAAATCTCATGTGCTTTCACTCTATTTTTCTTGCAGGGTGATGGCAGGCTGCTATAGTTATCACGTCCCTTGGAGAGAATTTTCTCAATACCTCTGATATCTCCTCACTGATTTCTTTGACAGGATCCAGTCTTTTATTATTTACTGATGTCACTGTAGCCTAGGAGAGAAATCAACACAGTCATGAATTATGGGTTATGCTGGTAGGACACTTCACGCTGATTGTTTGAATTTAGTGTGAGCAAACTCCAGATAATTAAAGACGAGTTCAAGCTACAACACTTCACCTCTGGCTTCTGAATTGCCCTAAGTGGAGAAGAGTGTCTTGGTTGAGTACTTTCATGTAGGTCATTGGGAAGGTGAGATCCTTCAGCATAACATGTGTGATGGTCTGGACGGACAACTCAGTCACTGGGGAAGTGTCCCGTGACCAGTGGCTTTGATGAGACCTATAGGAAAGCCACTTGTGGTGGAGAGAAGCACTTTGGATCCCAGCTGGCTCAAGTTTTACATGTAGTCACAAAAGTCAAATGGTCACTTAGCATGCAATCAGCAGATAGAGTAAGGGTTTTTTTCAGCCAGAACTGTAATAGGTCATGGGCAGTCACTAATCTCTAGCTCGCTCTCAGAGGTCCCCTCCAATGTGCCAATGGAGGGCAACAGCGTGGAAATCCCCGTGGTCTTGGAACCCCCCCCAGCTCTGGGCCCATGCATGGGTGTGAAGGCACTGATTGACATTCAATAGCCTGTCCCACCAGAGGCTGGATGGAAAATACTGATTTTCTTTAAGAGCTCAGGAGAGGCGTTGGATTCACCAATGCAGTTGTCCCTCTGTTCACAAAAGTGAGAGCAAAGACTGCTGGGACTCCAGCTTTTCATGTAGGTATTGGCCCCAGCTGGGCTGAGCACTGGATCTGACACTGTACCACCCACCTGGGGCCTTGCAGTTGTTGTGGGCTCATCTCTCCTTGGCCGCAAAGGGAACACAAAGACAAACCTCCTCCCACGCTGTGTTGAAGGCTCCAGTCACGGAGCAGGAGGGTAACACTGAAGGAAGTCCCCATAACATGCAAGACCATGGTCTTCTACACCAAACCACAACACAGACCCCTGTCTCCTATGGTGGCCACCACGGAGTGAGCAAATATTAAATAAGCTGCTGTGTCCACCAAGCTGGGCGATATTGGTGCCATCTCTCACTGCTCCTCCTACAAAATGCCACATCCTCTCCAGGAGATGTTTTCAAGCCAAGGTGCCCTTTCAGACCTGATCTTCAAAGCTAGGAACAAGCCACCTGGGATGAGATGTAGAGTCAGAAAAGAACATGACTAAGGAGGCATGAGGTGTTCAACCTGGTGAAAATAATAATAACTGGCTCAGATGTGTTCGACTCGTGTATATGCAGCAGTGCCATTGGAAGTGGGACATCAGAGCATCACCAGCACTTAAGTGCCACCATTTTCTAAGTGCTGCACATGGGTGCAGTTATTGCTCCGCTGAAGGAGGTTATTAATCTTCTCTATGTGATTGCCTTGAGTACCGGAGCAGCGAAACACTTGTTCTGCAGCCCCCTGTGCTCAAATCAGTAGCACCCAGAGGGGAAGTCCAAAGAAATGGCTCCTCAGAGGACAACCCCCACATGCCCACCTGAAGGACAGAGACTCCTCTCTGGGAGTGTCACAGCCACTTTGCAATTTGGGAAACCTGAGGTGGAAAACCCCTCTGCGGTTCACACCTGAAGGTGCACTTCATCTTCTCTGGCTGAAGGAATTTGTCTTAACTAAAGCGTTTCAATTAAAAGTCAAGGCTGAATCACTGCAGAGTGCCGGAGACAAGAGTCATTAATACTGGAATGCAAGTTTTAAATTATTTTTAATATGCTCTGCGAGGCATCCATAAAAGGCCCTTAATCAATATGCATTTCAATTCCCTGTGTTAGGGTTTGCAGAATTTAAATTCGCAGCAGGAGAAGGGTCAGGAAAT
Organism: Syrrhaptes paradoxus; assembly: GCA_013400615.1. Taxonomy (NCBI): domain Eukaryota; kingdom Metazoa; phylum Chordata; class Aves; order Pterocliformes; family Pteroclidae; genus Syrrhaptes; species Syrrhaptes paradoxus. Next base: position 23,034 of record VZTO01009310.1, on the reverse strand, counting down.
CAACCTGAATTTCTGTCAGAGCTCTTGCACAGCCAGATCTGGGACACCGCCTGGATCCAAGCTGTTGGCTGGATGTGACCAAATGGAACAGACATTTTTGGTGGCCTGTCCCAAGATGAACTGGCGGTCCCAGTCCCTGGAGAACGGGGCACATCACAGAATGTGTTGGGCCACATCATGGACATGGGGATAAGTCTTCAAGTCCCTGAAGGTGATAGCAACTGCAATTTTGCTTGGTCATCTCAGCCAGTATCAAATATTCATGGGTGCTATTGGCAATTTAAGCATTAGCTGACCATCTCCTGGTGAGAAGAGCGGAGAGGATGAGGATGGGCCCTTAGCTCTCAGGGCTGTGGGTGCTCATGCTTGGGGAGCCCCGATCTTCACGTGCAGCATTCGCATGCCCTCACGGCACACACTGTATATTTGATAGCTTTCTCCCTGCATAGCTACGGGGATAGTTTAGTGGCTGATGCTCAGCAAAGCAAGATGTTATTCCTGCCTGCTGCTGCTGGCAGCAAGATGGGGAGATCCACCAGCTCATAGCAGGAGCATGGCGGGGTGCAAACTTTCTCAAGGCAAGAAGGGACAAGGGGACCCATCCTAGTGCAGGGGGCTAGGGCAGTTTGAAGCTAAGCGTGTGCTTAAGCATTTTGCTGGATCAGGGTCAGGGGTGCAGAAAATAAATTTCTGGCAAGGAGAAACCTCTAGGAAGAACCAAAATCTAGATTAAGCTCAAGGTGAGGTTTGCGCTTCTTATTTCAGTCTTTAAAAAGCCTGTCTCAGGAGGGGGTGAGTTTCAGTAACATCCAGTGTGTCTCTACCCCCATGAGATAGCCCAATTCTTTGTATCCGGAATGGGGGTGATGAAAATAAAGCACGTGGAAGCCCCACAATGCAGATGCACGCTCAGAGCATCTTTCCCTGCAGTCAGCATCCCGGGACCCAGAGCCAAAGCAGCATCACGCTTTGAACGGTTCATAAGAGGACGGATGCACCAAAAGGAGCAGGGAGGGTTGTTGCAGCTAACTCTACACCCAGAGATGAAAACAGGGCTTGGGGACAGATTTATCCCATGGTTATTTTCATACTCTGTGCCATGAGTTTGGATGGGGCCAGCTATTTGTCTCCCCAGACAGCCCCCAAACGTGACTTGGGGGAAACCTGGAGCTGGGGGCTGTACCCTAGAAGCAGGCTGGATGCAGCCACCCTGTTTTGGAGGCTAAAAAAATGGAGCCCTATAGAGAAAAGCCAGGTTAAGCCATTTATGTGCACGCCTCAGGCCCTGCTTAGTTTACTGACAACCTAAAAATCCCCTGGTGCTGGGAAATCATCTTGAACCTTGTATGTATGTTGCTGCAGCTCAGTTTGTGTTTGGAGGGATGTATCTGTCAGATTTGCTACCTGGATGCTAGGGGAAAGCAGACAGCTTTTTGGAGAAGGGGAAAAAAATTTAAAAAAATAAAACAGGAAAAAAAAAAGCAAAGAAAAAAACAGAAAGAAACCAAAACCAGGGGCGTGAAGGAAGGAAAAGGGAGGATTCCTGTCTTGGGGAAAGGCAGCAGGGAGGCGTCGGAGCCTCGGAGAACCGTCCTTCCCGTCTCCCGTCATTGCGAAAGACCCTTTAGCTTGGGCTCGGGTGCCCCTCGGTTTTTGCAAAGCATCCCTGCACGGAAACTCTGGCCCACGCTGAACCTCCCCAAAAACCCAGCGGGAATGCTGGAAAACCGGGAGGCCCCGTGGCGGGGCCGGGAAGAGCGGTGGGGCCGCGGGGAGCGGGCGGGGGCCGGCTGCCATCTAGCGGCACCGGGACCGGGGTGCCCCCCCACCGCGAACCCCGGCAGGGAAAAACACCCCCAAAGCAAAGCTCAAACCCCTCAACATCCCCCAGCCCAGGAAGAGACAAACACCCCAAAGCAAAGCCCAGACCCCTCCGACATCCTTTCCCCCTCCCTCCATCTCTCTGCAGGCAAGGAGATGGGTTTCTATTTTAGGGGAGCTTGGGGGGCATCTGCCAGGAAAATATAGTGAGAGGTAAGTGCAGTGGAGCATAAATGTTCAGCCAGACTGAGCCAAGCAGGCAGGGACTCCTGCCTGTGTGTATTCCCCCCCACCCCCACATACACACAGCTTGTATCCCCCCCTTTACTCCTCTGCAGAGGATTTTTTCCTTCTTTCCCTCCCCTCCATCTCTTCCCTCTCCTGTAACCACCCTCCAGCCCCCCACTTTGTGACCCCACCACTCCCACTCCAATGGGGACACAGATCGGGGGAGCAGGGGGAGACACCAGAGGAGATGCCTGAACCCCCTCTCCCTTCAAATTCCTGCAATAAACGCCCCTCGTTGTGCTGGGGGCTCCCCTGTGCCAGCGAGGTGACATGTCCCAGTTTATCCCACGGAAGGAAATGGGGACAGCTTTTCAAAGGCCACTCCAGAAGAGGATGGAGTAACCCACTCCCTACAATGCCATCCTGCCCCACAACCTCAGAGGGTCCTTTATGGGGGGCTGCAGAGCAGAGACCCAACATATGGGGTCTGTGCCCTGGTCCCTGGATGCATGAAACCCTTCCATGCAGCTCTGCACTGACAGAAAGCTTCATTTTTATCTCTGATATTAGCTTCTTGATGATTCCCAGAAATATTTAACTTTTGCCACTGAAATTGGCTTGGAGATGGGGTCCAGCCGACCCTGGGTGTGACCCAGTTCTGGGGGGTCCAGTTTGCTCCCAGTCTCTCATTTGCAGCTATGGTTTGGTGCAAAACACTCATTTTCCTCCCTTCCTGCACAACCTAGCAAGGATCCAGCAGTCTGCCTTGGGTCTGAGGACCCTAAATCACACTATGTGACCCTAAATAGCAGGGGGGTTGGAACTAGATGATCTCTAAGGTCCTTTCCAACCCGAAATACTCAGTGATTCTATAAATCAGCAGCACCATTGCAAAAAGGGGCAGTCGGGGTTTCCTTGCATGATCCCTTACTCACTCTCCTCTAACCTTGCTCAGGAGACAAGCCCATCCTCCTTTTTATTCCCTTTTTTCTTCTTTTATCGCTCCATTCTTTTATCTAAAAAAAACCCAACACAACACTAAAAGTTCAAGTTGACTGTACAGCCCAATCCTTGTGCAAGGATTTGTTCCCAAGGAGCTCCATAGGTGTTCTTGGTTGGATGCTTTTAAAAGTCTTTTGGGGGAAGAGCCGCACCCCCAGCGAGATGGGAATGGGCAGGGATGGCTTTTCGGTGCTTGTGTTGAGGTTGTCTCGTACCAGCCGGCCACAGTGCTGGGGACCGATCCCAGGGATGCTTCATCTGTGAGGAGAGACATTGTTGGGGTCAGCAGCGTGTGCAAGGCAGGATTTTATCGAGGGAAAAAGGCTCAAGGTACCAGCCTGGTCCTTCTCCATCCTCGGCTGCAGCTCCACGGCGCTGCCCTGGGGACCAAGCATGCGAAGAAAGGGAGAACATCTTCTAGGAGAGGGAAAAAAAAAAGGCATTTTGGAGAAGCGCTGCTACCTGGTCCTCCAGATTTAGGACAGAACTGAGCGGCTCCTGGTCCCTGGGTTTTCCCATCCTACTTTGTCCTGCCCAGATTTCCTCCGTGGTCCCAGTCATCTGCCCTCACCCACTGGTGCTGTGGGAGCTCTCCCCATTCCTCTGCAGGAGCCAGTTTCTTCTGGGGCTGATCCCACCATCTTCACGTCTTAGATCTCTGTGACAGGCTAGAAGGGGGCTGCAGAGTCCTTATGCTCTTATCAGCATTGGATTAATTAAAAAAACTCATCAGGAATAGGGAAAAGCTCAGTCTCAACCTTGCGCTAGAGCGGTTTCCAAGTAGGTGCGCCAGCGGAATAAAAACAGCAATTTGCAGCTAAATAAAAATAACAATTAAGCATTTGAAATACAAATCTACCATTCAGAAGAAGCAGTTAAATATTCCGATGCGTTCATTAGGAGGCCGAGGCTGTCTCTCGAATAAACAGACAGGTACAAAATAGCAGCCTGGATATCCCAATTACCCAAACATCACATCTGCACTGATGCTCGCTGCGGGAGGGGGCGAAGGGGAGATGGGGAGGAGGACGGGGGCAGTGGGGAAAGACGACATGGGAAGCATATTTATTTTTTTTTAAGTAGTCTTAAATTTTATGTGTGTTTGGATTCTCCTTCATGGAGGACTTTAATTCGCAGGGATGGGAAATTCCCCTGTGGGGCTGGCGCTCATCACTGGCTTCTCTGTCTTCTGTGGGGTTGTCCGTCCTCCCAGGGAAGCCCACCACACTGGTGTGCACAGGGAAAAGTGGGATTTGCCCTCCTGCCTGCCCTAAACCCGGCCCCAGGGGTCCGGCAGCGGGGTGCTGCCTGTCCCAGCGCAGGAAAAGGCCGTGGATCAGTGAAAAACAAACCAGCGCCGAGCCTAAAGCCTACACAGCTTTTGGAGCTCAAATGCTGCAGCTGATTGAAAAAATAACACACGGTGGGGGACACGCGCTGGGGACGTGGTGCTGGGACAAGGGGACACTGCACTGAGGTGACCTGGGTGGGCCCTGGGGGGGTATCTGGGGCTGAGATGGAGGGGCTCAGGAGTGATGGGGGTGCTGCTCCCGGGGGGTGCATCTACACTTCTGGGGGATGGCAAGTGTCACCCGTGGGGACATGCACATGCTGGGGGGGGGCAGGTATTGCCCATGCACACCCGTGGGGGGGGG
>VZTO01009310.1:4823-18002 GCA_013400615.1 Syrrhaptes paradoxus | reverse complement strand
CGCACACCCGAGGGAGGGGCGGCAGATACCCCCCTGCCCCACGCACACCCGCGGGGGGGGCCGCAGATACCCCCCTGCCACACGCCCACCCGCGGGGGGGGCCGCAGATACCCCCCTGCCCCACGCACGCACCCACGGGGTGGGGGGGGTAGATGCTCCCGCGCCGCGTGCGCATGCGCAGCCCGGCCCAGGCGCTCTCGGTGGTGGCGGTCCCGGGCGTTCCCGCGCGCCCCCTCCCGGCGCTCCACCGCCACCGCACGTCTCCGTGCCGAATCTGCGGCGGGGCGGTACGCCGCTGGCGTAAGAGTCTGTCCTCTGCCCGTGCGGAAAGTGCGGCGGCGGGGCGCGGGCCGGCTTTACGCCGGTCGGGATTTCATCATGCGGGGGGGGGCAGGGCGGCGCGCCGCGCCTCTCCATGCCGCTGCCTCCCCGTAGCGTCCTGCCCGCCCTCCTGCGCTCCCTGCGCCGCCTCGCCAGCCCGCCCGCCGCCCCGCTCCGCTCCCGGCCCGCCCCGGCCGCGACCCCCATGGACGGTCCGCAAGCCGAGGCGCTGCTCGCGCCCCTGCGGCAGGCGGTGCGGCACCAGGTAACGCGGCCCGGCTGGGCGGGGGGGACACCGGCTGAGGAGGGGTCCCGGCTGGGGGACCCCGCTGGAGGGGTCGGGTGTGTGACAGGGGAACCCGCTGCGGCCGGCTGCTGTCCCGGTTCGGGTCTGTGGGGAGGTGTCCCGTCCCTGTCCCCCCCCGGGCCTGCGTGGGGTGTGCTGTGGGGGGGTTGCGGGGTGAATGCGGTGTTTTCCCTCAGCCGCACAGGGCTTCGACCCTCGTTCCGAGCTGTGGGGCACTGCGGTACCCGGCGGTGGGCCCTCAGCGGAGGGTCCCCAGGGGTTTTCCCCGGGTTTCCCGGGGTGTGCAGGTGTCTGTCCCCCAGAGAAGGGCTGGCGGGGAGTGCGTGGGTGGCGGCGTGTGGAGGTTCCCCCGTGGGTGCCCTTTCCCCTCCCCCGGTGATGGTGTGTGATGCCGTGCAGAACTGGGTCTGTGCGGCAGGCTGCGGGGCTTGATGTTTCTGCTGGGTCCTGTCACGCTTTTGGGGCCTCGCAGCTCGCTCTTCACATTTTCTTTATAAACCAGCCCGCATGGGGCTTCCTCATGCCACGGGGTCACGGGATGAGCTGAGTTTGTGTTGGGTTTGGGGGGTAAATGGTGTTCTTGAGGGTTGTGTATTTGCTTGATGCAGTGAGGGTTGTTAATTTCGTTTTCCATTTCATCATTCTTGTGTGAACATACATAGCTGTCTCCTATCAGGTGGGACTGCATCACATTCTCTTTCCATCTCCCTCACAGGTGAAGCTGTTCTCTTCAGCTTCCTTCTTACCTGAGAAGGGTTTGGTTGTCTTTTTGTTTCCTAAGTGGATGTTGATCTTGGTAACTTGCTGTATGCTAATGTCAGTGGAGCCTGCTCGCAGCACATGGAAGTTCCCCTTTTTCCCTGTTTTAGCAGGAAGACCTTTGCGTGTGGGTTCTTCACATGCCTCCTCTAAGTGGCTGAATCCATAGCCTTCTGCTTAGCTGCACACACAGCTACGTGTGTGTCCCATTTGTAGATTTGTGTATGTGTTTTCCCATTCAATGAGTGTATTTATGGCCCTCTAATTATACCAGCACTTCAATGAGTTTTTATTATGAATCATTGTACAGTGTAATGCTTTGGCAAGGGAGCTCCTTGTAAATAAAATTGTGATCTTTAGAACTAGCTAATTTATTTGCTTTAAAATCCTGTATCTTGGGTGCTGTTTTTTGCCTTTAAAGTGTCAATGCACCCCTTCTTTCTGGCTGCCTGTGAGACTGGAACAGGAGCATGGGGTGCCAGGGAAAGGTTTGTGGGTGAGTTTGTGCAGCTGGGGTCACGGATATTGTGTTGTACAGCTGACAGTAGTAATTCACTGAGATGTTTGCACAAGAGGAAGGGGAGGGAGTAACAATGATTGGGGTAGTTGATACTTTACGGTGCAGGGGACCCTGTCTGTCAGCTCGGGGAGAAGCGGTTTAATTAAACCTAAGGGACTCAAAACCTATGGAGAGGAAAGCGAGCAGCGTATCTTCCTGCAGCAGTGCCTGATGCAATAAGCTGCTGTGATCCAGGGGTGGATCCCTCTGCTTTACTGGTCTGTGGGACAAAGCTGAAGTAAAATTTGCCACATCGAGTGCTGCTGTGCACTCCTCCTCCGGGTTGGGCTCAAGATTGTAGCTTTAATTAGATTGAGTCCTGACAGCAAACATAATTATTTGTGTCAGTTGTGTTTTGGTTTTTTTCCTCCTTGCATATGTCTGAGTACTCTTTTACTTCTAGATCAGGACAAAGAGTTGCTGTGTGCTGCTTTTAGATGCTCAGCAATGAGCAGGGTGATAGCTCTGTTGAGTCAGCAATAGCTGCGTTGCTGCTGCCTTAATGTTTTTCCACTGCCGACCCCCTAGCTCTACAAAGGCAATTTGGACTTACTACTTTAAAAGAAAAAAAAAAAAAAGATCAGATCCCTCCCTCTGCCACGTTACCCAGGAATGGCAGTTGAAGTCCTCAGTCCTAGAGTGAAACTTTCACGTTTTGGTGTAACTAGGTAACAGGAAGGAAACAGCAGATTTGTGCTGTTCTTGTAGCCGATGGGGTTAGGGAGCATGACAGGATTCTTATTTTTCTTTCTTTTCTTTGTGTGTGTTTGTTTTAATGCAGTCTTTTGAGTCTTTCTCCTTTTAATAATAAAATTAGCCTTTGAACCCCATAGTGTCTGAAACACTTTTAGCTTCTTTAATCTGATTACTGAATGGCAATCTGTGTATTCTCTCTCTTTGGTTTCTCAGTTGCCTGTAGTATTAATGTCAGAAAAGCTCAGAATTTATGAAAAAGCTGGTATTGTGGAGATGTTGTCATCTCTTTGGAATTTTTTTTCCTTTTTTTCTATTTGTTTAATGGAGAAGTGCAAGATGCAAGAAAAATCCTGAACTTGGAGCATCCCATTCTTAGAACATCCCACTTGAGAAGGAATTGACATCTCTGTGCTTGGGTCAGCTCCTTTGTCCTTCTCAGTAATTCAAGATAGACCTTGGTTTGGGCTGAAGAAGAGTGGACTGAAAGGAAGACTTTTAATTAATTTATCTCCAAGAGCAAGCTGGGCATGGCTGCTGGGCATCATGTTCAGAAAAGCATGCTGTTGGGTATTGAAGGGTTGAGCACTTCTCTGGGATGAAAGGGGAGGATAGTCCCCAGAGGGCAAAGAGACCTCTTTGGAACCCTAACAAGGTGATGCTGGTTTGAGTCAGGTCAAGACCTTAGTATAAGCCCACTGCAGGGTTTTGCTGCTCTGAAATATTTAGGCATTGGGTGGGTAGGTTGTTTTTTTTCTTTCCAGATTTATGGAAATCTGCTGTGAAGTGGTACATACAGGAATGTTATTTTCACACTGAGATTTAATAACAGGTCTGGGATTTAACAATAGTGTGCGGGGGTTGAATTTCTGTGATGATGTCTGGTTCTGCTAACTCAAATACTTGAGTGTTTCTCACTTCTACCAATTGAAGCGGCCTCTTGAGACAGGACAAAACCCTCCTTTTGGATTGCCAGCAACCTGCAAGAAGGAGAATTCTTGTCTATGGCATTCGAAGAGAGAATCTATATCTTGTGTTTTGTCTCCTTCTTCTAGGGAGAACTGGTAAGGAAGCTGAAGGAAGAGAAAGCTCCTCAGGTGGATATAGACAAAGCTGTAGCTGAGCTCAAAGCTCGAAAGAGAATCCTAGAAGCGAAGGTGAGTCTGGAACTTAAATTTGAGTTCTGCGGTTTTGTCTGAAAAGCACTGAAATCTCTACTTCGTGCTTTTTTACAGTATTGATTTGGGCTGAACAGTCCTAGCAGGGTAGACTCTTTGAATTGCTTCTGAAATAGTTTGCAAGTTTCTAACTAGTGGCAATTTCGTTTTTAATCTGTTGTGCTAGTATCTGTTAGCATTAAACCATGGTGTGTTGACAAATGAATATGAGTTCAGGTTGTTCATAGCAAAAGCTGAAATTCAGTGTATATGTTGCTAATCTTTGTTTACTGTATAGATCTTTGTGCACAGGAAGAGGACATGCTGTTAACTAGTAAGTTTCATCTTCAGATTCTTTGTGCAGCATTTAAATTCCCTGACTGGCATTGAACATATTTCTTTAGGAAACCATTTTCTTGGCTACAGTTTAAACAAAGTTTTTGGTGATGTTTCAAATAGCCTATGGTTTTCCTCGGCCTTAAAAAGAGGAATGTATTGAAATTGTGCTACCTTTTTTAAATGTGGTTGTTCCCTGAAAAGTCTTTCTACAAATGAAATGATGGAACTACTAGTTTGTTTTGTGTCTAGATCAGTAAACAAGTGAAAATAAATTTCCTTATCCTGCAAGCTTCCCTCCCCTTCTCAGACTGAAAACTACAAAAAGAAGCTCCTAAAGCATAAAAACAGTCAGGTGCAGATTCACCCAGGAAACTGCAAAGTTCCTTCTAATTTGTATTTCATATAGAAATGATTGTCGTTGTGCTTTGGTGGTGCTCTTAAAAATCAGTGAATAAATAAATTACGCCACTGCTTGCAACTAACTTCAGTGTGAGTATACCTGAACTGGAACCAGTTGGCCCTGTTTGTCCTGCGGAGTCACTTGAGGTGAACAGTTCGGGTCTGGCGTTACGGCTACCTGTTTGCATACCTTTATCCCAAGTAAAAATATGTCATTTGAACTTAGTATTCAGCATAGAACTGTGCTTTGAAACCATTGCGTGAAACCTGTGTTGATAGCTGGGTCATCCTGAAGTAAATGGTTTCTGAATATTTTCCCAGTTCTGTTTCCCAGCCCTTGGAAGCGTGATGTAGAGAGACGTAGCAAGGCAGGTTAGGAGCCCTGGTATCCCTGTGAGCCCCACCTTGCTGTTGGAAGAGTGCCTATAAGATGCAGTATAGAGGCGTACGTGCCAGTTACACAATTTGCGTGGGCTGTATCCCTGTTGGTGCAATAATGACCTTGCCAGCGCAGCATCTGCCCTTGTGAGTGCAGCACGCTGATGTAGTTCATCCTCTCTTGACGGTGTTTCCAGCAATGCATCACAGTCTCTTGCAACTTCTGCAGAAGGCACTGGTGTGAATCCTCGTTAGCTTTAGCAGCCACTGATACAGTTTTCAAGCCCTGTGATTCCTACTTAAAGGTAGCGAAGTGACTCTGAATTTGAAGCTTTGAATAGAGCAGAGCAGTTGAGTGTTTAAAATTTTGGCTTTGTGTCCTCAAACCATATCTTAAGTCAGTAGATTTTTCTGCTTCTTTACAGGGTCTTTCTTCCCCTTGAAGGCTAACACGGGCACTTTTCTGCCTTCTGTTTATGAATTTGTTTATGTTTATGAATGTGTGCTGGATAGCAGAGACTGTTTCTTTGGCTTCTGCACCAGTTCATTAACTATTCTCTTTAGGCAGCAGAAGAGGGGCTCTGCAGAATTCTGTACCGACTCCAGTCACTCCTGTGCTGCTGGTCATTTCTCCCTGACAGTTCAGAATTGGGCTGTGTCACTGTTGCTCTCCTTCTGTCCATCTCTGGGCAAAAGCCAGCCTTTCTCTTAAAAAACCCTGTTTTTTTAAATCACATTCTGAAATGTGATTCTGTGTTTTAGGCAGAGGGTGACAAATGCATTCCCTTTCCATGCTTTAACACTGCTGTTCTGGTGCTTGCTCTCATGTGTGCTCTCTGTCTTTGACTCTTTCTGTCTCCTGCACAAAGTTACTTGGCTTATGTTAATTGATGGAAGCAGCAGAGGTACAGTACTTTTAAAATTAGACCATGTTATTTGTCTTTATAGATGCTCAAAAAATAAAAGTTTGAAATTATTGGTCACACAATACTTTTTGTTATCAAAAGGCTGTTCAAAATGATAGTGCTAGCTATGTAGGAGGATCTGAATTAATTTATTGACTTATTGGCTTAACTCTGCTCTAATTATCAAAACATCTTTGAAGAAAGTGTTTCAAGTCTGTTGACTTCATTAATGGAGCTGGTTGCAAAAATAATAGATTTTTAGATAAAACAGTGAGTCTCCTGTAAAACATTTTCACAGAATCTAGTCAGGGCATTTAGGCACTCTTTAACTAAATATTCTGTGTACCTGGGGCTGTATTTGTGAAAGCCTACATTTCGCAAATAGGCGTTCCTTGTACGTGTAGCTAAAGACACACCTTTGGCAGAGCACAAGGATGATGTTTGTAATCTTCATGGTAAAAATTATTTCATGTAAGGAACACTTTACTGAAAGCTTCTTATATACCAAGAGTTAGATGTTTGTAGTCTGAGCTAGTCACTTTAAGCTCTTTTTATAATCGGGAGAGGGAAATAGGTCAGAAGAATTGTTTTAGAAATTGTCATTTGTCTCCACTAATTGTAAAAAAAGCTGAGGATAACTGGCTGAGACTTAGTTGTCTGAAAGTTAGGGGAGATGAGTCCACCTCGAGGGTGTAAAATGCTGCATTCAGACAATCGTGTTCATCATTGAGTGCTTGAATCTCAGTGTGACCATTCCTCTTTGGAAAATGAGCACGTTGGCAGGATACGTTTGCTTCAAAATGATCTTTACAGACTTGACTCACAGTGGTGAGTGGAGAGAAGGATTTCTCCTCCTGCCCAAAACGAGAGCTATTAACTGTTTTTGGTTTGCTTGAATTACAGGAGCTGGCCTTACAGCCCAAAGATGACATCGTGGACAGAGTTAAAATGGAAGACACCCTGAAAAGGAGGTTTTTCTACGATCAAGCCTTTTCTATTTACGGAGGTATGGATTTAAAGGAATTTACATTTTAGTCCCTTTAGGCTAATGTTCTGGTCTTTCTAGCTGTGTGAAATGCTGTACTCTGGAAATGTTATATTAAGGCAACATAAAATTATTTTTTTAAAGTTGGCTTTAAACTTTCCTGCTTGAGTCTGTAAGCCTTTCAAAAACTCCCCCTTCCTAAAGTCTTCAGGTGGAGAGGGGACTCAAATTTTGCCTTTTGCTTTCTGAATGTAAATGAGTGGGCTTTAGGATACATGTTCTGAGTGTTACAAAAATATGCTTTCTTTGCAGGGGGATACCATGTTTTGACATTTAAGGGGGTGATCAGCTTATTTTTGCATAACCATTCCTCTCTATGTGAGCTTTCCTCAGCTAGATAATGCTCAAAGCTACTGTGAACTTTAGAACCTGTTACCTTAATGAACTTTGTCAATGAACTTTATTTGAAGAGGTGAACAAATGTGTCTGTTAAACCTCTTCAGAGAGCTGATTTGAGGCAGTTTGGGGCAGGCAGGGACAGCACAGTGCCTGTACGGTTGTTGCTTTTTCACCGAAGATACTAAAATAAAAAATCTGTGTTGTTTTATTGGCTTTTTCTTTCTTTTTTCATCTTTGCCTAAACTAGTGATTGGCAGCTGTGCTTTCTGGCTGATGAGAACATATTACTTTGGCACATGCTTTATCACTTCTTCTGTATTCAGATTCCTCCTTCAGATAGATCACTTCCACAAAATTCTCCACAAAATGTAATCCACTACTGGAGGGAATGTGGCTTTTACAGTTGTTGATTGCAGGTATTTATCAATTTCAGCTTCTACTTCAGCTTCTTTTTCTCTTTGCAGGTGTCAGTGGTCTGTATGACTTTGGGCCTGTTGGGTGTGCTTTGAAGAACAACATCATCCAGGCATGGAGACAGCACTTTATTCAGGAAGAGCAAATCCTGGAGATTGACTGTACTATGCTCACGCCAGAGCCCGTTCTGAAGTAAATATGGGTCTTTTTTTTTTTTTTCTGCAGCATGTAATTTCTGGTCATAGTTGCTTTTTACAGTCTTCTGTAAAATTACCCACAGGGATCTTGAGACTGGGTGACCCAATTTTGTACCCCATAGCAGTACAAAATAATTAGATATCAGTGCCCAGGTCGGTGTGAGAAGCTGTTGTTCCATAAATCATGAAGAGCAGTGGGACTCGTGTCTGAGAGTTTAATGTCTTAATGTCTTCTAGCAGACCCATTAGATAAGAAATTGCCATTCTCCCTTTTTCTAAAAGATCAAGAAGACAAGAAAAAGGATTAGGTGACTCACCTAAATCTGGGTCATAGTTTAGGACAGTGGCCAAGCTGCTGGTGATCCTTCCTTTCTCTGTGGAGGGATGGCAATATGCAGTGTGTTAGTTGAGCTCTAAATGCCAATGGTGCTTCGGTAGCCCTGGGGATTGAAGCCCTCTTTTTATCTGCAGCCCAGGTAGAGGGACCATCTTCCGGGGTGGGAGCACAGTTCAGATTCTAGACCCTTGCACCTCCAACAGGTTTGCTGAATATGTCAGGAGCTTTTGGACTGAGAGCTTGAGCTGAGTCAACTGCTGTAACTTGTACAGGTCACAGCATAACAGGCAGGAGCTTTCACAGATCACTGGTTTAAAATGGTGGGAATCTGTCCACCTGAACTACAGGTTACCCCTCACAACTGAATCTATGTCTTGCTTCCATCATGATGCAGTTCCTAAAGGCACTAAATGTAATCTTAGTGACATGTTTGAAGATTTAGATGTGTTGATACTTTCTCACAGATCAGATTTTCTGTGGGATGGTACTGCCTAGTGTGAATCTATAATCTGAAGCAAGAGCGAGCCTGCAGCTTGGGCACGTAGTTTGAAGGACTTCTCTTTGATAATGGTCTGTCTGCTGGGATCACACAACACCTGAGGCTGTCTGGTGGCAGCTTTCATGTTCCTTTTTTGTATCATCTTTTCTAGGACTTCTGGCCATGTAGACAAGTTTGCTGACTTCATGGTGAAAGATGTCAAAAATGGGGAATGTTTTCGTGCTGATCATCTCTTAAAAGGTTTGGTTTTGTTCCAAGGCTAGGTGGGCTTGGGGATTTCTTGCAGTGGTACAGATGTGAGAGAAGAGGAAGGCCAGTTCGTGTAGCCAGTCATACTTATGTTTGTAGTTCATTAATCGTACCATAAGAAAGATCCCATAAGTTCTGAGTTCCACCCAAATGTTGTGTTTGTGTCTTAAACAAGGTACAGGATCTCCAGTAGAAGCATAGGTGGGTCCCTTTTCAAAAAATCCTGTGTCATCAGGCCATAAACTATTATATATTGTCTAAGCCGAGGACTCCCTGTATAACAAGGTTCCTGTTCTCTATTGTGTCTTAGTTTTCTTGAGATGCAATTGCTTTTTGTTCAGAACTGAGAAATTATTTAATGATGATATAAGGGGACAAAGTGTGCTTTCCCTATGCAAATGTCACTTACATGTCAGCTGCTGACTTTTGTATAGCTTAGAACTCAGCTGGCTTTTGGGAATGCTAAGTAGACTTTAGACATTTCTTAGGTTTGCAAAATCCTCACAATTCTTTCTGGTTATTGATTAAAATTTGTTTAAAAAACACATAGAAAAATGACATGAAGGGATCTTAGATATAAGACACCTATTTGAAAACTTTTTAATGTACAGCTCTGTTGTGAAAGGCAGAATTGTTCCACTCTAGGTTGAAGTATGTTGTGCTCTCTAGTTTTCTAGCCTTTTCCTTGGAATTTAACAATCTACGTTGGCATTAATGCTGTTTTCATAATATTCAGTTAGAATTTTTGTTTTATTAAAAAAAAACAAACCTAAAGAAACCCATCTAACCTCTGCCCACTGAACAGCATCACAAAGAAGAGTGTCCCTGTCCCTTCTGCAGCCCATCACTGGTGAACAGCCACCTGCTGTTACAGCCACTAAAGTCAGATTCCTTTTTTTTCAAATGAAAGTGAGAAGTCTTGGCATCACTGTCTGTGTTTGTATCTCATGGAGGATGTTGTGCTTTAAAGTGGAATGCAGTCTAACCCTACTATACCAAGTCAGTACGTGCCTCTGAGTGCATTTGGGTAAAATTAGCCTTGCTGGCTTGGGATCAGACGTTGCTTTTATTTCCAGTCTGTATAGAAAGAAAATAAGGAGAAAGGGGTTACAAAGCCATTGCTTGGGTTTAGAGAAATGAGTATTGGAAAGGAACTAGATAAGGATCTGATGTTTTCTCTGTGGCACACCAGTACAGTGAACTGGTGCAGCTCCTCAGCTGCAGATCAGCATTACTCTGATGGCATGAGTGAAATTACCCTGATAGGCACTTAGCAAGACAACTGGTGGACGTACACTTAGCTCGTGCTGGAAGATTCTCTTGATTTGTCTAGCTTTAAATTGGGGTTGGTGATGGGGTTGCAATATAAATTCACTGTGTGCTTTTCTTGCTTACAGCTCACCTGCAAAAGCTTATGTCTGACAAGAAGTGCACAGCAGAGAAAAAGGCAGAAATGGAAAATGTTCTAACACAGGTAGGTGCCTGCATGAGGAGGTTAATGCTTCAGGGATTTGTGTTTAATGGGAAGTATGATGCACTGAGTCCAAAGGCGACATCCCTTCTGTGTCTCTAGAGATGCTCAGAAGTCTTTATCTCAAAGCTGCTTGTAGGCTGTACATGCTCCTAAATACTGAAAATTTACTGGTTAACTAATACTGTAAACTTGCTGGTTAATTGCATCTCTTTGATGTTAAACTTGAGTGTTAAATCATTACTGTACTGTTCAGTATAGATCCTTTATGGTACTTAAGTCTAGAAACCACATTTAAGCGTACATAGGCAAAAGGCTAGTACATAAATGCACAAAACAATACCAGAAATTGTGGGTTTTGTGCGGTTAGGTTGCAGTTAGATCTGTGGTTGTATTACTGCTTGATTCCCATCTTCCAGAGAAAGAAGGTAAGACCCTGGAAGGGGCTGACATTATCCCACGTGTGAAGGTGTCCTGTCATTACCAAAGTGTTTTCAGAGCAAACAGAAAATCTTTCACCAAGAATCCACATACTGGAGATTTCCTCTATTTAACTAAAATGCAGAACAGCTCTCAAAGAGAACATCTAATGCATAGCTTGAATATTGTGTTTCATGCAGCAGAAGGAGGAGAAATGAATGCAGACAAAGCACTGCAGGAATTTTAGCTTTTTTGCTCTCTCGTTGCTGTATTTTTTTTCCCTTCCCAACACACTACTCCGCGCGTTTTAGATGAAACTGTTCAAAAGAAGCTGCTGGTGGGTGGTGATGCTGTCCCAATGACTTTTCTTTTGCTTTACACCCACTCTCATGCTCAGTGCTTGCATTTCTGTCTAGACTTCAGACTTTCTGTGGTATGACTGAGTCGTGGACTTATATTACTAAAATGGTTTTGCAGATGTGCAGTGTATTTAACATCAGTTCAAACTTGAGCTTTCTTGAAAATTTAGGTTAAAAGGGAATATTTTGGACTGGTGTTTCAGAGCTGTGGATCATGCTCAGTAAAAGATGAAAAGGACATAATTCATTTCTGTTATCTTGTCTAGTATTTAAAATAATTCTCCTGTGTTTTGATATTAGTTGGACAATTACGGCCAGCAAGAACTTGCTGATCTCTTTGTGAATTACAACGTGAAATCACCTATCACTGGGAATGACCTGTCCCCTCCTGTTTCTTTCAATCTGATGTTCAAGACCTCCATTGGGCCTGGAGGAAACATGCCTGGGTAAGTACGAATGTCATTCTGCTTACACTCCCTTCTTCGTATTCTGCATTACTTGGGATAAAAATGAAATCTCAAGAGGATTGAAATATGCCATTTATTCTTGAGTAGCCCTCCCCTGCCTTTTGGTCCCAGTCTTCTCTGGCAGTTTAGCATTCCTTGTGCTCTTAGTGACAGGTAGGAGAAACAAGGAGCTGATGCAGAATCACAAAAACACTCAAAGCAGCAGACTGTGGATCACAGCTATACCCTTGCTGATTGGAGTTGTTTCCATAAAGCCAATTTTCAGCGACTTCATGGCTATAGAGAACCTGTTTCAGGATGAAGTTCCTTAGCAGGGTGATCCAGTGGTAGCATCATTTACCAGGTGTTTGTAGTTAGTGTGTGAGAATGTGCAGACTGTTGTCTTGAGCTGGGGTCTCCAAAACTGAAACCGTGTTGAAGAGTGGAGAATATGATTCTTGCACATGTTCTGGGATGAGATCAGAGATAACAGCGTATGTGTTCTCCAGTGTAGTACGTGAAATAAGTCTGTGTCGGTGGTATTCTCTGTGGAAGTCTCAAATCACCGCAGGGGTTGTAGGGCCTTACACTAAAGCCACTTCACAGTTTGTGTGACAGCAGAGGTGTAGTCGTGGTTTGCCTGCAAAATGCTCGTTTGTAAGCAGCCTGGTGCAGCTCAGGCCTACACAGGAAAGGCAAGGAGAGTACATTCCCTCTGACCTCCGTGGTGTAACTGGCTGCTGTATTGCATTCAAACATCTCTTTCTGTTCCACGCTTGCATCTCAAAAGTGGCCAAGTCATCCAGTTAGAGTGCTGTGCTTGGGCTGCAGCTGATGTTTGTTTGTGCTTTTCCCCTCAGTCTATTGCTTCATTGTTTTGTGTCTGGAGTTAAAAGACTTAAAAGAAAAAGTACCACCTTGNACGTGTGAAGGTGTCCTGTCATTACCAAAGTGTTTTCAGAGCAAACAGAAAATCTTTCACCAAGAATCCACATACTGGAGATTTCCTCTATTTAACTAAAATGCAGAACAGCTCTCAAAGAGAACATCTAATGCATAGCTTGAATATTGTGTTTCATGCAGCAGAAGGAGGAGAAATGAATGCAGACAAAGCACTGCAGGAATTTTAGCTTTTTTGCTCTCTCGTTGCTGTATTTTTTTTCCCTTCCCAACACACTACTCCGCGCGTTTTAGATGAAACTGTTCAAAAGAAGCTGCTGGTGGGTGGTGATGCTGTCCCAATGACTTTTCTTTTGCTTTACACCCACTCTCATGCTCAGTGCTTGCATTTCTGTCTAGACTTCAGACTTTCTGTGGTATGACTGAGTCGTGGACTTATATTACTAAAATGGTTTTGCAGATGTGCAGTGTATTTAACATCAGTTCAAACTTGAGCTTTCTTGAAAATTTAGGTTAAAAGGGAATATTTTGGACTGGTGTTTCAGAGCTGTGGATCATGCTCAGTAAAAGATGAAAAGGACATAATTCATTTCTGTTATCTTGTCTAGTATTTAAAATAATTCTCCTGTGTTTTGATATTAGTTGGACAATTACGGCCAGCAAGAACTTGCTGATCTCTTTGTGAA
>VZTO01009309.1:18647-61483 GCA_013400615.1 Syrrhaptes paradoxus | reverse complement strand
AGTGTTATAATCTGCATGGTCAAAGTAGAGAGAAAATAGCAAAACAAAACATTATCATCACCATCTTTATTTTATAGGTGAAAAACTGAAGACACGAAAGTGGTCTGTGTTTTTTGTTGCTAAGTTATATATTTAAATACTTTTAAATATCAGCCTGAGATATATCTTTAACCACAAAATATTTAAAACCTGAGAAGATCCACCCTCCCTTTTTCATGCATAATATGACAGCAGGATCCTTTCTCTTTTCTCCAGCTGTCCATAAACAATGTCAGAGGCAGGAAGGTCTCCTGTCCTTCTGTACCACCTTCTGTGCTGCAGGCAGAGAGCAGACAGGTTGCACCATCCACTGCCCCCTCCCTAGGTCCTGCCTCCCTGCTGCCCAGCAAGAGGTGCCTTAGCATCCTCCTCCCAGGTGGGCACAAGGCAGTAATATTCTTTACTACAGCTTTTGTCACAACTGCGCAGCGGATATCCTAAGTATTTATTTGTCAACACCCACTGTATGGCATATATAGCTCCTCATGCTGCCAGCTTTCTTCTTGTGCTCACCCATGTATTTTATTTCTTTCTTCATATGTTTCAAGGACATCTACTTCCTTGGAAAAGAACTTTGGAAATAGATTATCATTACCTGAACTTTCTACAGGACAGTTGCATTGTCAGACCCAGTAACTGTTAGTTGAAAACACTCATGAGCATCAGTATCTATCGTATTGTCTCCTCTCTTGTCTCTCATCTACTACTTGTGTGTTGTTTTTCTTCGTTCTTTTTTTAGTACTGCCTTAACTTTCAGTTACTAGTATATATTTTTCTTTGTGTGCGTTCTAATACAAGTATTTACTCTGAAGTATCATTTATATGATTCAGAAAGTATGCTTTATGGCGGATCAGAGAGAAGGTTTCCAATATTTTAGCATATTCTGCATAGTTTTTAAATTCATCAACAGTAAGAGAGTAACCCCGTGCATTTTATATGGGCATTAAGGCTGAGTGAAGATGGTCTATTCATTACCAAGTCCATGAAAGTGTATGTTGATTATAAACTCAAAATATCCTTGAGTTTTGCAGTTGAATAATATGTCTGCAAGTTAATTGGTCTCCAGTTACATCCATATTGTCATGGCTGTAGCTCCACACTCCAGGATCTGCAGTCAGTTGTGTTTGTTCCCAAGGAGAAAAACACAGAAGGAGTGTGGTAGTTTACAGTCCAACTTGATTTCTACAGTCAATACAGGCACAATTGGCTCTGGGTAGTTTGGATTTCAGTCTAAATGGGTAGGAAGCTACCAAAAGCTTTGTAGCTCTGCCCTCTGTGGATGTGCTCACCTATAAAGCGGATATAATTCTTTTTTACTTACAACATTTCCCATCTTGCTTTTCAAAACTCTCCGTTTCGCACTGTATCTGTAAATTAATTAGTGTAATGAGACCCTTATCTTGAGGGCATGTAAATATTTATGTTCACTGGAATCATCTTGCAATGATGCTAAAATTAGGTGAGGGAAAGAAATAATAAATACATTCGGCTCCAGGTATGCAGTGTACAGAAGCTGGTATTATGAATGACAAGCACAGCCTATCAAAATAATTAACTTTAAAATGCACAGGAAAAAGTGCATTACATATTAAAAAAATGTTTGTACAATGGAAGTAAGAATTCCTGAGTGTTCAACGGACACAACTTTGCTGTAGAGAAGAGAAAGCAGAGGGTTTGTATATAAAATAAGAAAGACTGAGAGTCTGAATCAAAGAGAGAAATGTTCACAACAGCTGTTCTCTGCTGGAAAAAAAGAGCCTAACTCTTCAGCTCTGTGGCCATGTGGGAATGTGGAGTGCACATATCCCACCTGGGAATGAACAACTTTCACTGCAGAAAGGTGCTGGTCCCACTACTGATTTCTCCTACAAGAGCAGTTGTGCTGCTGGCTTCAGACTCCAGTTCCTGCCTGGCTTGGTACCCTGGGGCACAAACCATGGGAAGGTGGTGACTCATGCTTGTCTCAAAGGGTTCTCCAGCAAAGTTATTTTTTTTTACTGAATATTTCTGTGCAGTTGCACATTTTTCAAATTCCTTTCATAGTAGTCGGGAATATTTTTATGTAGCTAGTAACTCAACAGCTTTCTCTGGCATCACTTGAATTTCTGGTCCTTGGTGCAGTTTGGTTGGCCTTTGGTCTCTACTGGTTGGTTTAAGCTATGCAGACAGGTGGTTGTCTTTAGGATCTCCGATATCAACATGTAGAGGGTAGCCTGTGGGAACACCTTCACTTTTTTTTGGGATCACGTTTCTGACTGCGTATATTACTAGTATTGAACCTAACTGCTCAACGTAAAGATTTCCATCCTACTTTCCTTGATATTTCCCTAATTCTCTTGTATGAATTTGTCATTTATTTACTCTGAACCCACCCAGCTTCCAGTGAAGATAGTGGTATAATCAGTCACTTCAATTATACAGGTTTCTGACCCACAGAATAATTTACAGCACAAAGCCAATCCTCATTTTGGTGGTGCAGAGTCAGTGTAATCCCTGTTGCAACAGAAGAAGAATTAGCATGGGCATGTTATCACATTTAGCTGTTTCTTCAGCTGTGCAAGAACTGAACAGGAGTAGTCTTCACGGAGCAGGCTACGAACTGGGGCACAGAGAGGTTGTTAGTGTTAGTCTGCCACAGCATCCGGGTTTTCCTAATGAAAGTTCTACCTAACGTGGCACATTCTTGCAAAGGGCTTCAGTGAATCTGCATTTTTGAGATGAAAAAAAATGGTTTGTCAGGAAATTCCTGTCTCCTTCTAATGAGGCTGAATATCAAGAAGTGATTCCAGAGCAATAATGGCATGCTCAGTGGACACAAACACATCCAGTGATGTTTTTTCAGTGTGGGAAAAAGTACAGTCTTGCAAAAATTGTGATGCCACTGGTCTCTCTCACTCTCTCAACTGCCTTTCAAAACAGTATAATTTGAGAGTTCCCTGCTATGCGTGTACGTACAGCATGGTTGAAAGGGCAGGGCAGTGAATGGCACTCTGCTGTTCTAAAATGCGCAGTTCAATCTATGGCAAACCAGTATTTCTTTGGTGAATTGTGTAGAGTAAGCAGACTGTTCATGACAGCTCTATGAATAATAATAGCGATTTTATCATCATGCTTTTGCTCCTGCTGGATATTATTATGCAAGGCTGTTCCACAGTAACTATTATTCAGTTGCAACTTACAGAGAAGTTCAAGGGTTGCAAGTTCAGTAGAGAAAAACTGTTTTCTCACTTTTCTTATTTATTTCTGTATTTACAACAACTCTCAATTTAACATCTCATACAGACTTAATCCTTTACCCTCTTTCTGTGTGGAAGGTGAAGATTCAGGAGGAAGACAGAGTTGTAACACGTCATCCTTCAGACTGCTTTTCCTTTCCTCTTCCCTCTCTCCTTCACCAGTCCCCCTTCCTTCCTGACACTTGCTGTTACCCCAGAGATCTCTTGGCCTGGGCAACTATTTATGTGTTCCCATTTAGCACTTTCTCTGGGGAACCTGGTCTCCTCATCTCCTCATCCTTGCTAGAAGCTGCTGGCAGCTGAGAAGGGCTAATAAAACACATGGGAAGAGGACAGAGAGATGAAGAAACCATAAGCAGGGAGAGTTAGAGATCAAGATCTTCATCTTTGCAGATTCGTACCCAGGAGGCACTGCTGTGTCGCTTTACTACTTCCCAAGGTGACACAGGCAAAATAAGAGATTTTCAGTTCACACCCATCTCCTTTGTTAGTTGGTAACCCCCACATGCTATCATGGCCACAGGGCTAAGGTCAAGACCATTCAGAATCAGCCCATCCTTTGGGTGCCTCTGGATACCCTGCATGCTTCAGGGTTCTGCAGGCAGGCGTGGGAGCTTTCCATGTACGATGGTATTCAAAGACAGCCCAGTGGAGACAGAAGAGATGAGGCCATGCTGTGGATCAGACAGACATTAGTGTCCTTAGCCAGGCAGACTGTTTTCTGCATGACTATATTAGTTAAAAGTAATCAGGCTTGAAAGTTGCAATGCTGTCACGAGCAATTTTCGTTCCTATGAAGTGAAAGAACTGGAGTGGTTGTGTAAGGAAAACCTGGAGAAGTCCAGGAGAATACTCAAGGTATAGATCGTGTTACTGATTTGAAAATAAATGGTTTCAATAGACTATATCATAAAGGTTAGTAACTCTAGTACATATATATTTATTTTCTTTTCACTAGCGTTAGTGCCTTTTGGAGCCATTGCAACCTGCTGCTATTTTATCTATCTTACCTCGGGATCCATTCTGCTTTTCTCCAGTGTGCAAAAGGCAACGGACGGGATGCCAGCTAATTGCCACTGCTGTTTTCAGCTGATGCTTGCTCTTTCTCTTCCCTACTTGTTCCCTCTGTGAATTGATTGTGGCTACTAAGCTGGAGGATGGGAAAATGCCCATCACAAGCCTCAGCTCGCTGGCTGACAAGAAAGGGGGAAGCAATGTCCCAGCAACCCCAGCAATTTCTGTTATGTGTTGCAGCCCTGAGAGCACTCTCACAGTGCGTTTATCTCCTGGAAGGATGTGTTTGAGAATAATGAGGTCAATACTACAGCACTCCAAATTTCCTAGGAGAGTGCATTTCTTTTTATATTTATATATGCTAGAAAATTTGAAGGTAAGAAGTAAAAGTTAGAATAATTACAAATGAAGATGAAAACCTACTACATGCTTTTTTCTACTGTCGTCTAGAGATCTGCATACATTTGCAGATTGATCCCTTCATTTTTTTATACTAGCATTTTATTTCCAAGAAACTAGGGCTCTAGTCCTACAAATACTAGTGCATTTTTTCTTGTAGGTATAATATGTGAGATTGTTATTGGTTTTCCTCTTATAAATTGAATTCTTTTCTGATTGTAACTTGCTGATTTTTACTAACTCAAGCACAAAAAAAAAAAATCATTTCTGGTTTGGACAGAGCCCTGCTTAGGATATATTGGGTCTTTCAGTGCATGTCACTGAAATTTTTAACACAAATATGTCTCTTGGGAAAAATCTATGAAAACACATCACAGGATCTGTGAGCATTTTTGTCCATTGATTTCTTTTTATTTTGCCTCTACATGTTTCTGGAAACTGTCACACTTTACCAAACATTAGAGCAAATTACGACCAGAAAAAAAAAAAAACCTAACATGATTCATATACAAGAAGTTTTCTTTAGAACAGGGCTGTATGGTATCAGTTAACTTAGGTGGTCTATTTCAATACTCATGTCATTGTTGGCTTCTGATAAATTATGCTATGATTGTCACATTTTTCCTGGCAGCATCTCCCAGCTGCTGTAAGTTGGGGAGTTAGGTTGCAACAATGAAAACACGACGTGTCTGGTGCTGTGGCATGCCAAGGGAAATGAGATCATAGTTCAGCTGATTAATTTCTCCATGGGAATTCAGTGAGCACCTTTTGGAAACAAAAATCTCTAAGGTGTGGGTAACCACAGGCAAAAAAGTGAATCTGTGTCTACAAGAGGGAAAGTCACCATGGGTTGAGTTCTGTTACAGAAAGGTAGTAATCATCTTGATCCTAAGGGCTGATATTTTAAATATCCAGTGATATATTTGCACACAGTTGATAGAAGGAAGACTCTTTACTTTGCCTTCCAGTGCTGTGAGTGCAAGCCAAAAGTCTCTGAAGAGCATTTGTCTTGGAAGTCTTTCTCAGGTAATTCAAAGTAAAATCAGTGTAGAGTCTTTAATCTTCTCAAAAATTGGTGACAAAAATCCCACCAGGCACCTTTTTAAAAGTCTACTTTTTAACTCTAGGATGTGTTAAGATTTTGACATACGGTATTTATTTTAGTCAAAAGTATAGACTTGTGTATAGGAAGGATAACAAATACTTATAACACTTTGGGCCAAAGTCACTGTCTTAAATACATGACCACCCACTTCAGGGGTGTCCAGACCACTAAAACCACCTCTGAATTCAAGGATTGTTGAGATCTGCGGCTAGATTAAAACCCGAACTGCAGAGCTCAGAGCCTGGAGACTTATTTCCTCCCTGAAAAATATTTGTCTGATGAGAGAAGAGGGAGTTTAGGAAGATTCTGTGTAAAAGGGAGTACAACAACTGGCATTCTGGGATGGCAAGCCAAGCTGTGGAAGACACTGACAGGATGTCCAGTCCACCACTTCTGAGAGGACAAAGGGCACAGAAAAATGTAATCTCGGGTTTCAAAGGATGACAAGAACCAGAAATTTACCATAACTGATTCAAACTGTCAAGTCCCTGGCACTGCAGTGATTGAACAACTGGTCCATCAGCTGTCAGGACATAACCCTGAGCAACCCTGAAGGGGAGGACTGATAAGGGAATATCAGAGAGATGCACTTGAGAAGTATTAGATATTTGAAAAGCTGTCTTCAGAGAAGAAAAAAAAAGATTGCCACATAGGTGGCCAGGGTATGGATCTTGGAGAGGAAATGCAGGGTAGATTTTTTTAAAAGCTGGTGGGAAAATGGTGCTGAGTTTTGCCTAAACTTTTGCGACTGTAGCAGAAAGATTCCCCTAATTCTCACAGGCCTTGCAGTAAGCCTGCCATTATTATTTAAGTGCACAGGAACGTGCAAGGGAATGTCAAAACTGACCATGAGTTTGAGAGCTGAAGGGGAATGGTGAAGTTGTCAACAGCGATGGGCAGAGGAGGAAGAGTGGCAGGTTCAAATTAAAGAATTACATCTGATCTTTCTAGCTTTGGGTGACAAGGAATCATCCCGAATACACCAAACTGTCAATTCAACTCACAGGACAGAACAGAAACAGACAGGACAGGGAGGTGAAAATATTCAGCCTGGGAATAACAGCAGAAAACAAGAGGGGGAAAAAAAAGTGTGCAGTGAGAAAACAGGAGTCTGTGGTGGCTTTGAGAGAGTCCCACAGAGAAGGGAGAAGGAACTCCTCTAAAAGATGCTGAAAGAGCAATAAAGAAGGTTGATGGAGAGCCACAAGGGGGTACTGCCACAAAAGCCAAGCACGAGAAGAGTGATCAAGGGTATCAGATTAGACAGGAAGGTCAAAGAGGACACAGAGATTCCCGTGTTAGCCAGAAAGAGGTCATTTGAGACCTCAGTGAATTAGTTTGAATGAGGAGGACTGGAGCCAGATTGCAATGAGTCAGAGGGAAGGAAATCAATGCAGTGGTCGTAAACAGGCCTTTCAAGTCACTCAGAAGTGAAACGGAGAAGGGAGGGCTGCGAGAGAAAGAAAAGCTGACCTATTTGCACTGGAAATTCACAGACAATGTACTGCTTATCCCTTTCCCTTCCTCAGTGTATGAATTACCTTGGGTTTTTTTGTTGTTTTCTGATGGATTTTGTTGTTGTTTTCATTTTGAAGATCAGAGAAGTTTCCAGACTCCCTGATTTTAACAATCACCCATTAATATATCTCAGGAACCTACCCAAGGAAACGCATATGTGTATCAGCCTGTATGAATTTCTGTCTCTTAAATTTATTACTCAATCTCCATTTAACCATAGAGCTTCATTTGTTTTCATGATCACTGCTTGTATGATGTCTGGTACTGGAGTTCATTGGTGCCAAACTAAAATTAAATTTGGTTTTAAATCCCTGGAAATCCTACAGAAATATGAAGTGAGTGATTGTGCTATAGCACACACTGTAGAGAAGCCTGACTTACCATTCTGTTTCTCCAAAAAACACGTTTATTCTTTTCAAGGCATACGTTTGTCCCACCAATCACAGATTTTGACAACCTGGCAACATTCAAATGATATAAAAAAACTACCCCGTTCTGATAGAGATGCAACTGCTTAGGACTTAGTCATACAGTTATCACTGGAATGAAAAGCTCACAATGGGAAACATTTGAGAGTTATACAGGAATATGGACTTGTGATTTCTGGCACTGCCTTTGGGGTCAGTATCTGTGCCTAGAAGTAAAAGAGAGTAGTGGGGTTGAGAATTTCCACAACTGGCTTGAAGCAATTCTTGTCGTCTGATTTTAAGACCGTGGTTTTCATGTGCCACCTTTTGCTCATGATGTCTTGATTTTGACAGCCCCAACACCCAAAAAAGAAGAGCCCCTCTGAATCAGTTCACTTCTAAAAACATGACAGAAGTAATGGACATGCTGTGTGCCAGACAGCAGACAGGTCACTGGGGACCCACAGCACCTTTCTGGGTGACCTGTAAAAGATTTTAAGCATAGATATTCCTTAGAGAAACTGCTGACGGATGAGGAGACGGTGGCTGGGGAACCGCTTCTATCCATGTGCCCCGTCTGTGGGTGTCAGCCTGGAAACTGGAAGCCTCAGAGCTCCCTGTGCCAGGGGCAGGCTGCTCCCCAGCTCTGATGCAATTTTCTTTGCTGCTTATGGTCTGCTGTCCCACCTGTAAAGTGGTTCTCCACAAACAATATTAGAGAGCACCTAGGGCAGGCTGTAACGCATCTTTAAAAAGAAAATCACTTTAATGATATTCAGCTTCACCTTTCTCTCCTCCAGAGCAGTAAAGCAGTTTATCTGACTTGATTTTTTTTTCTTGATATTTAAATCAATATTTTCATCCATGTTAAATGAATACTATCTACAGCAGATTTAATTTCAAGTCATGAATAAATAATCTTAGAGATTTAGCCCGTTTTTCAAATAGTGAATTACACTCACTTCAGATTTTGCAAATGTGTTTTTGATTTGCAGATGTGGGTGGAATATTCTGCGCAAATACATCTCCAGCTACACTGTGCTCCGAAGCTGTCCCCAGACACTATTAGTGTGGTTGGTCACCTAGTTCTTACAGAAACCGCACCCAGGGTTTAATGAAGTCTACAATTTGAAAAGCAAGAAATTATTACCTTTAATAAACTGTGAATAACCTTGATTGCCCACATATGCACGCACACACACATTTAGCTCATCTACATTTGAATACAAGGTTTTGGACTGAAATTATCTGCTAAATTTCTTGCAGGGAAAGCCCACTAAAAGAGCCAGAGTTTAAACCTCTAAAATGGAACAATAATTCCAGGCTGCATTCCCACATGGTTTATGCTGCTGTAATGTTACTGTGGGCAAGGTAAATCTGGTAGTGTTTCAGCCCCATAACACAGCTCACAGCCTCTGCAAGTGCCCAGCTGGGTGCCATTTCCCCCTCCATGTGACTGGCACACAAGAACCAGACTTACTGGCAGTATTTCCATCCTTCCCCAGGAAAACAAATGCATTGGAAAAGTCATCATTACCTTTTCCAGGTTCCCTTTGGTCATACACAAGTGTGCACAGGGAGGCACTGGGTGCTATATCCATGAAATAGGATTGCTTTCCAATGAGTGCTTGGTGCCTTCAGAGTCAGAGCTGTATGGCATCACACGGCTTTCTCAAGGTCCTGTATCAGGGTTACACTCGGACATAGCCATTTTCATTTCATAGAATTTTTTTCTAGCATGTATCCACCA
Organism: Syrrhaptes paradoxus; assembly: GCA_013400615.1. Classification (NCBI taxonomy): domain Eukaryota; kingdom Metazoa; phylum Chordata; class Aves; order Pterocliformes; family Pteroclidae; genus Syrrhaptes; species Syrrhaptes paradoxus. The sequence continues at coordinate 52,014 of VZTO01009309.1, read as the reverse complement.
TAAAGAATATTCTCCCCTCCTCCTTTGTCCTCAGGAACCAAACTCATTAGCAGTAAGTACATTACAAGCAAACATACGAGATACCAAGGATTATTTATGAAGTGCCTGAGGGTAATATTTTATGCTCAATCTCTCTCCCCAGCATATGTTATGTGCAAAATGCAGTTTTTCTACCTCAGACAGGTTTGGGTTTAGGTGTTTTTGTTTAAATTACACAGGCCACTGTTAAGATTTTGCAAATTCACAAGTGGAATCATAGCATCATTTAGCTTGGAAAAGATCTTTAAGATCATTGAGTCCAACCAATATGACAGGTATTGCCAGGAACTGTAATTAATGCTATGGCATCTGAACAAAACATTCATAGTTTCTCCAAGCATTCAAAAACATTCACACTTATTTAGTTCCTACCTGATAGGCACTACTGACCAAACATTCCCCAGGGACTCAGCCCACAATTCTGTAAGATTTTCACATGAATACGCAGATCAGAAAACCACTAGAACTATTGTTTTTGCCATGTTTCTTGGCTTTCTCACAGCACCATCTGAGGCAATGCCAACTTCTGAATTGCATCAGGCAAAATCAAGGGATCCTGATTTTTGTCTTTTCTCACCTGAATACAGAGAGAATACAGAGAGAAGGGGCACAGTTAAAATGGCACAGTACTTTGAAAGGATGATGGGGAACCTTTGCAATTCTAATTATTTACATAACTGTAATCACTAAGCTATGACATTCCTGTCCTCACCCTCCCATTAAAAAATGAATTATTTTGGCCCATTTTGCTTGACAATTTGCTGTCATACTTTAAAAAGTCTAATGGCATGTGTTCTCTCAGCAATTAGAGTATGCTGTTAATAGTGTTTCAGGATGCTCCAGCTCTGTGGCATGACCGCAAACTCTTTGTGTAAACAGAAAGCACCAGTGGGAGTCAGTGGGCATTTTGATGAGCAGCTATTGAAGAACCCTTTTAATCAGCTCAGGTATTGTGGTCAGCATCCGGAGCAGGTTGGATAGGAAAGCATGTTTGAATCAGCCCTCAGTACCACCTGCAGAATAGCACTCTAGCTGCAGTGTTGTGCTGCAGGAGAATGGAAATTCAGGTTAAGTGAAGGCAGGGAGTGAAAGGGGACCTTTTTCCATAAATGCAGAATTTTATCCCTCATTGTAAGATAAACCCACTCAATCACCTGTGATGTTTATTTTATTGCTAATAAATACTTAGCAGTAATGCAGTCAAAACGATTTGGCCAAGAGGAACAAATCCAAACAGTTTTAAGGAATGAAAATAAAGCATTGACAAATTGTATGCAAACTATTTCAGATTGCTTCCTGTTTGGCTTTCCGTGAAGAATTACACATGGCATCATATATGTTAATACAATGTATTTTCATTAAATAAAAAACAATAATGTGGCAGTGAGGAGCAAACAGAGCTGGATGCTTAGTCTGAGGAACTGGGCTCAAAAAAGTTTCTATCAGTTTTATTCATGCATTTCCTACCCTGTTCAATTTTAGACTAGCCAAACCTGCCTCTTTCTGCTCTTTCTAATGACTTACAGCTTTTGTGGACAAAAGTTGTTAAAACTGGGTCACATGAAAAGGCAGAGTCATCGTGTCTTCTCCAAAGTCATGTCTTTTGACCATTTCCTTATTTTTTAAATAGAAAGCTTGATCTCTGCTAGGTATCTCAACAGCCCTCATTTGTAACTTTCAAGAATGTCTCAATTAGTTCAGTATTAATTAATGTTCTTGTATGTTTATAGTTTATATGACTTTCATAAGTCCCATATCCCTAATTACTTTGCTAATTAGGGGAGAGTCCCATGCTTGTCTTAATTGCACCTGCCTCTGGAATTTCTGTGGAGAGCAAATTTAAAAAGCATTTTGTTGTCGCTGTATATGGACTGGATAACCAACACAATAACATATGCTTTCTTCCCAAAAGCTATATTTATTCTGCAATAAATTCAAAAGTTTTCTTTGGATACATCAGTAGAAAGTAGAAGTACAGATACAATGGACCTCAGGAGCCCGCCTAGATTTTATCAGGAAGATAAAAATCTTCTAAAAACTCACTAAACTCGAGNCAGATACAATGGACCTCAGGAGCCTGCCTAGATTTTTATCAGGAAGATATTCACTAAACTTTAGATTTTAATGCAACCTGCTTTTGGTATTCCTTCTAAATTCACAGCAATGAGATGATCTGAGGGTTGTGCATGGTTTCAATGATTATATCTGACCTGTGTTTCAAGAATGATCTGAAATGCCACATCCAGCAGCACCACGCTCATTTTCCCCCACGTCCTGGTCCCTAAGGCAAGGGGCCCAGCGAGGGGTAAGCCCATCCCAGGCAGATGGGACAGAGCTGCTACCTCCCTTCTCAGGGAAGACTGGCACCAGGACAGCAGAGCACACTGCTTGATGCACTTGCCCTCTGCTTAAACACAACCAAGGACTGCAGCTCACAAAGGAACAAAAAACCCATGTAAAACGAGAAAAGACTCTGAAAAAATCCACCTCCTGAAGGAACTTCTGGCTTAGCTTCAGGCTTCATGGCGTACCAGACTAGGTCCTTGGGTATTTGCTATCTGGTATGACTAAAGCCCCAATGACACACGTAGTCCTCAAAGATTCTTCTCAGTGACAGAGGAGTTAAGGTAGTTACTCTCACCAATAACCTACTGCTGCGCCTTATTTATGACTTTGCAGCTTCTTCCTCTGACAGGGCAGCCCTAGGTCCCAGATAATTTTGCTGTTTTATAAGAAAGTAATAAAAATGTCACAGGACAGAAGAAAATCAGATTTAAAATGTCTTTGCCTCACTAAAATTCTTCAGCAACTGCAGGCCATGTGAAAAAGGAAAGTTAAGATACATACTTTAGTCAACAAATAAGCTGTGTTTACATCCTAAAATAATTTTCTGTCCACCAAAATAATGTTGAAAGAAACAGCATTCGTCACGCCCAAAGACTTCATGATATAGAGGATGGGATGAAAGCAGCAAGGATTCCCTTTGAATCAAATGCACAGTCTTGTTCTGGTACCACCTTCCAGCTGAACCTCAGGCAACGCATCCCAGGCACAGCTTCAACTGAGCCTGAGTTTTGAAGGGAACCTCCTCTGCTCCCCTGCCATTCTCAGGTGTGCTCATAGAAAAAAATAGGTATTTTAGACTTGAAGTGAGACCCTCGGTGGTCCTAGAGAGTGTATATGGTACATTTCCCACGCCCTGTTAGGCTTCCAGTTTCCATCATTTCTGAAATTTGTCTGAGAATTTCCTGCCTCTCCTTCAACAGCACTAAGCAGGTCAGAAACAGAATAAACTGATCATCAAGTAGTTGAACATCTCAATTGTTGCTGTTGTAAGACTTGCTCTCCCATATGAAAGCAGACAGAAGTCTTCTCCTGGGGTGGTAAGGAGCTCTTCACAAAAGGATATACCTGTTCTTACCCTGAAACCTCATTCACGGTGCACAGCTGAAGAATAGCTACAAAGCTGAGGTGAAGGTATTTTCTGCCAGCACTGTCAAACCAGGTAGATTATGAGGACAGGTAGAGGGTGAATTCTTATCCATAAAAGAGTAATTTCTGACCCTTAGAATACACTCTTTATGTAATATTAAAAAGGGAAAACACATTTCAGGCTTTTAGGATAACAGAAGATTGTTGATGTTTAGTGAGGGGGAAAAAAAGAACTTTAAAGATCATTTGAGCCTGTATCAGTGCAAATGAGTTCTTCTTCTACTGTCACTTTTAAAGCCAAAGTTTCTGCACTATTAGCAGGCTGAATATTTGCTTATTTTGCATTTTTAACTTTACATTCTATACAGTGACGCTTACTATGAGGAACTGAAATTTATTGCAGTTTGCAGGAGTTTTATGACTTGGAACAGCACAGTGATTTAAAAGGAGTGAACACTTTAGTAAAGATTTTTTTTTTTCAACTGTGCTATCCGATTGTTAAATGGAAAAAAAACATAGGTGAAAAGATTAGACTAAATCATGAATAACTGCCAATTTCCTTCTCTTTCTAGAGTAACACAATGTATCGAAGCTTTAAACCATTTCAGACAAGTTTAAACCTCCTAGTAGTGTAGCAAAAAGAAGACATAATTCAGCATATAGAGTTTGCAGAATTGTTAGTTTTTAAAAGAACATAGTGAAGCCTGCAGAAATTATACTTGTCCACTGAGTCACATCAATGTGAGGAATGTGACGAGAATAAGTCAAACTTTGAGGAAGTTTGAATCTGAAGATGATTCAGGCCCAAAATCTAGGCACGAGGAACTCTGCAAGGACCAGACTGTGATTATAAAGCTAAAACAGGGGCTTGAGGCTCCTGAAAGCCACCGTGATCACGCTAGGCACCATGGTATCAACCCAGAATTGCACCCAGGTGTGGGGAAGGCACTCCAGTTCTCAAAGACTTGTCCTCGTGGTGGCAGTGACCCAGGTGCTCAGCTGGGCTGAGAATGTCACTGGCCATTTCTGCATGCTGCAGGTCAGCTTGGCGAGTCAGCAAAGGTAGCTCACATCCATTTGAGAAGCACCGTGTAGACATAACCCTGTGTAAGAACGGAATGAATAAACAACTCCTGCTGGATGATGAAAAGTGGTGGGACGCCTGCAGCTCCCAAGCCTTGCAGACAGAGACTTGCAGATTCAGATTTTTCCAACAGCTGCCTGCAGACAAGCTTGTGTAACCCTGTCCTGGCCCGAGGAACGCTGCGAGGCAGGAGTGCGAGCCAGGGCTCGTGCACACACCTCGGCCACAAACCCTTCCCGTGCTATGGGGTGGGAGAGGAAGATGGCAGGTGGGGAACCAAGCAAGCAGAAGCTAGGGTCTCCTACAGGGATGGGCTTTGGGAGGAATACGGACATATTGTGATAAGGTGTGGAGCTGCAAGGGCTGAGGGGCTTTGGAAATTGGGACGAGACTGGGCAAAGCTCACCTACTGTGCTGAAAGTGAGACTTTAAAGAGGAGAGCAATCCACAGGCAACCACATCTGGCAGTTAGGTTGGCAGACGTAGCAGAGAGATGAATACCTTCCTATCTTTTGTACCTTCAGAAAAAGCACTGAAGCATCCTGGATAAGAGAAGTGGGCTAGTATAAGGGAAGAATTCTTTTTTTTTAAATGTGAGTTGCTAATTACCCTAAAGATCTGATCCTTTCAAAATAACTAGGAATTTCAGTTTTGATTTTGTAGTGTGAGGCTCAGTGTTAAAATACTACTCTCACACTCTCTGTTCCAAACTGAGATATCGGTAGTTAGAGAGACAGTTACAGATAGTTACATAGATCTGTACAGTTTCATCTACTGTTCTCCCATTACAGTTCAAGAACCTAATATTTGATAAATTCTTTGTCATGTCACACCTAATTTAGAAAAAAAATACTCTCATTACAGCTGAGTGAAAAATTGGTTCCCCACTGAGAAAAAAAAATAAAATAAAAGAAGAACAAGAGAGATTTAGAAAGCTGTCTCCACCAACATCAAGCTAATCCCAAGCCTCAGAAAATCGATTAGAGGCAAAAATCTTTGTGGATCGGGTTTTGATTTTTATTGTTAGCTTAAACTTTTTTAAAACGGCATGTCAATTCAAGCTGGGAATTTTAATGTAGAAATAATCAGATTTATCAACTTCTAAAGTTGATAAAATGAAGTGAAATTATCTGTTGACATCAACAAGTTAATATGAGTGAATCAACATTTTCAGAGAAAAAGGCACAGCCAGAAAATTCCTACCTCCTCTGCTAGATGCCCCAAATGACACCTTTCTCAGTACTTTTTTTGTGAAGCAGACACTTGAGCCATGCTTTTCTGTGACTTATATTTATTCCAGCATGAATTTACACATTTGCAATGTCAAAAAGAGCAAACTTCAGTGTGATTTAAAAAAACCCAGCTCCAGCTTTCCTGAGATATCTAAATAGCACAACAAATTGCAAGATCCCCTTTTAGCCTGCAGGTAAAAATTGATGAAGAGATCAGCAGATGGACTGATAAACATGAAGAATACAACTGTACCTGGCAAGTACTATAACCTTCAAGAACACTTGGCACATCTTATAATATCCATTGCTGTGAACTGATGTAGCTTAAAAGGTTAACAAATTTATACACGCCTTGCATTCTCATTTCTAGCACACAGATCTTTCTAAATGTGTCACATGTACTCATCCTCACCGAAGATTAACTGCACAACAACTTTGAAGTGTTAAAACAAGCTGTGTTTAGTTCTGGGAAAGCAAACCTGGGCCACAATGCTTTCAACAAAGCAAAAATAGCTTGGGGCTTCATAGCTCAGGTAGACTGCCTGATTTTCTAAAAACTTCTCAAGAAGCACTCGCTTTTAGTCTGAGACCTGGCATTAAAAGTGCTACATCAACAAAACTTCAATGGAAGAGGTTTACGGGTAAAAAACCTAAACATGATTCTGCATAAACTGCTTCATTTTAATTATGTATTCAAGACTGCGACAGCATAATTATTAGCCCTGTCTGTTGTTCCTCTTTATTTCAGTGTTTTACTTTGCATTGCGTTCATGCTTTCAGTAGAGAATAAAGACGATGCCTTCTAAAAGCTGTTTACAGCTTTCAGTAATTGTATAGTTCTATGAACATACCTTCAAATGCAGACGTTATGTCCATAAAGCCATTACATGTGGAGCAGTCCAGTTACTTTGCTAATAAGAGTCATGAAATTCACTCCCACAGAGGAATTTTTAATAGTTATCTGGCTAGAAATGACAATGAAATATTTTTGTAGGTGACTGAATGATTGTTGTTCTCTGATGACTCTCTTATTTCCCTGTAATGGTTTCCTGTTGTGTGTATGCTCCTTAGCAAGAGGTGGTGCTTTCCTCAGACAATAAAGGCAATCCTTCAGGTGCTGCTAATTCTGTTACCGCCTTTACAGGTGGGTAAGTAGTTGCTGGGGTTTGATTTGTTCCACTAAATTGCTTTTTATGCCTTCTAACTGCAGCACACTTAAAGCTGCTTTTGCTTCCCTTCTGGTGTTTAGTGGAAGCTGTACTTTTTATTAGACTCGTTTGCTAAACCTGTACTTTGCCTTACTTTTCTCACCTTTGCTTTCCCTTTAAAACTTTTCTTTTTCTCTTCTGTCTGTCCCTTTTAGTGAAGTCCAGCTTGTGACTAGGAAAGCAGGACCAAAACCCAGGAGAAGAGCAGCGGGCAGCACTGACCAGCCCCAATCCACACGCAGACAGGCATCGGCAGGGCTGCTCACCCCTGCTGCTCCCTGGGGAATGGGAGCCCAAAGCCCTCCCCTTCTGGCACCCGGGGCTGGCTAGTGCTGAGGTGACAGATGACGAGGAAGATATCCCATCTGACTTTGGGCACTGGCCAGCCATGAATTACTATTGCTCTTGAGAGGGGAAAGAAGCAGAAAGGGACTCTGAATCTCAGGTTTGTCCTTCTCAGGGCAGATTTCATACAGATCCTGGCTCAGTAGCCTGCTGAGAATTAAAATTTCGTTCTAAAGCTGTAGTTTTTCTCCCTAAACATACCAAAGTTTCCTTAGGAAATATAAAGGAGGACATGAAAGATATTTACTTTTCTGGGAGATATTTCCAAAGGGGGGAAAAAATATAGTAACTTTTGAAGCTGGCTTTAAAGTCTGATTTTCAAACTCTGACTGGTCCATTCATAAATCCACTCACAGCCAACTAAAAGCCACATAACTTTGCCTAAATATAATTTACTTTTTCTTTTACTTATATTTTTGCCTGTCTTCCTCTTCTACTTCATTTCCAAGGAAATGACTAACCTTCCTCCCATCTATCCTTTCAGCCTCCAGGCTGAATGTAATTTGGTTCACATGTTTTAAAACATGGGGGAAACATGCGGTTCCAAGGGAAAATTGTATAGAAAGGTGTCACTAAGAAGACTTGAAAAGAGAACGAGACAAGTATAATAAGGTACATCTCAAATATAATATATAATAGTAAACAGGTAATGCAAATCCATCCTAGAACAAAAGCAAAGTAAATAAAGTCATTTCGGTACTAGTAGTACCTTAAATCTCCTCACGTGTTAAATATTTTCTTTGTTCCTTTTTTCCTTCTTCTTCTTCTGCTTGAGAACACATTGAAGGACCAGCATCACTCACCCTGAGTAGCACCATACTGCAGAAATAGCCTCATGAAACCCAGTTTCTCTGCTTAGGGAGAGCTGGCGATTGATAGTGCGTGGCCAATTACACTAATTGGCACATCCTATTTCTGCACCAGGCATTCAGATGAACTTTGGTAGGTTGCAGGAAAGACTTTGGTAGTTTTGTCCTGGAGAAGAAAGGAAACCCAGTTCATTCCTGTTGAATGGAATTCCCTTTTGAAGAAGCCTCACCCATTTCTTTCCTCAGCTCTACAAATCTGCTTGATTTTTCCAGGTTAGTCTAGCTTTCTTGCTAGAGATGTATTGCCCCCTTTACCTTGTGCCTGGATGCCCTGCACAAAAAGGATCCTGCAATTATAATTAAAATAAGTCCATGGGCTGGTCCAGCAAGCATGCCTCTATTCACTCCAATCTGTTAAGGGAGCGATAATATCCACTAACATGGTGACAGGCCAGTTCCAAAAGAGCATAAAAGCCAACTGAAGATTAGTTTAGAGAGGAATCCTGTCAAACACAGCAAGTGCCTTATTTTCTGCTGGTAGGACACCTTCTGTTTGCAAACAATGCCAGCTCAGAGCCAAATATTTAATTACACAGGACTGTAGCACCTGCAGACACAACCTGGGGAATCAATCCCTCTCCTCTGGCTTTAGTTTCCTTGTCAAGACAGCTGGGTGGAGCTCTGCCTGCAGAGGCATAATACCATTTATCCACACTCTTTGGTTATGCTTGCAGCAGGATATCCCAGGTGCTAAGCCCTCTTTGGTTTAATTTAAAACAACTACTTTCTTGAGGGTCTCTACTGAAAGAACTGTAGAAAGTTCAGTTTTGAACCACTGCTCTAGAGATATCTTTTTTTTTTTTTCCTGTGCATGTTACACACCTCAAGGGAGAGATTGAGAAAAAAAGGAATGGAGAGGAGAGGAGAGGAGAGGAAGAGAAAAGGAGAAGAAAAAAAAAGCTAAATGAAGCTTAGTTTTATATAGCACCTGACAGCAGGTGATTTGGATGCTACCAGCTTTCCTTAGTATTTTGAAGGCACGGGGTTTCACTTCAAGAGAAAGTTTGGTGCTCTGGATCCTGGATTGTCAGAGACACTTCCCCCTCACCCTGAGAAACAAAATTTCAGCCTAAAATGGAGTTGAATTTCAGAGATATCTGCCCTGTTCTCCAGCATGCCCAGCATTACTTGGTGCCCCTTGGGGAAAACCTTTTCTGAAAGGCTCACCCATACATCAGTCAGACAGGGCAAGAGTGACAGTCTTGGTTTTGGGGCTTCTTAAAAATTATGACAGAATATATAAGGGTGTTTTTGCCATTAGTGTTCTTGGCTTTACAGCAGTAGTTATTGGGCTGCCACATAAGAAGTGAATGCAAACACGTTATACAATAAATTTCAAAAAGTAACCAGTGCTATATAGTAGCACTATATTATGCTTTCCAGCCTGCTCCAGCTAAATCTGGCAAAATGCTTTCTGCCATAAAAACCTGGCTGTATATTTGAGGCAGTCTAATAAATAATTAAAAGAAGTACCTACCTTAATGAATTTTTAGAGCTTTACATTTAATATTTTATTATGAGAAATTCTTGTTCAGTTTTCCAAGCAGATGCTCTGAGAGAAAGACTTATTTTCAGACAAGCAGTGTCAGTGTTTGCCCCAGTTCCTGCTCGCTGTAGCTTTTATAGTTAAAACCCTAGAAGAAATGAAGGAATGGAATCAATCATAACCTGAAATGATGAAAGGAGAAGGAAGAGATGGAGTTTCAGCATCCACACAACTCTTACTCCACTTTGTGACCTGTGGTACACAGGGCAGTGGTAAGGGAAAGGCTAAATCCTCAATTACCCTTCCCTCTGCCTCTCCTCTAAGGCAAATCTGCTCCTACAATACACTTCATTGCTCTAATGACCATTTTCAAATGTGTATAAAGCATTCTCTATTAACACCACTCCAGTTAGTAGTTGTGGTACAAGAAAGCTTAATTGGGACCTCCAATGCAATTAATTCATAGATATAATTCCAGTGAGAAAGGGCTATAACACAGGACTGACAGGGAGTCCTATGTGGCTGTGAATGATGAAAAAAGAATGTTATTTGTAATATGCTGACAGTGTACAGAAGTAGGCTTTGTGTTCCCCAGTCATAGAATGTCTTTTGGGATGTAAGGCAGATATTTTGGGTTAGTTAGCTCTTATTTAATTATGTGGCTTCTGATGTTAAAGGGTTCATTGAAAGGATTCAAAAATGGAGAATGGAAAGGACACTCATACATATTTTCAGTTTTTCCAGAGTTTTTCATTATGCAAGTACTCGCAGACCTCACCAGATTAAAGTCTCATTAAAAGCCAGAAGTGCTTTCACATTTTAAATAGTATTATACAATGTTAGGGAGTCTACAAATTCCCTTGGAAATCTGTATCCTTTTACTTTTTTCTTGCAGTAACTAGACAAAATCCAAAGAAACCATTGGATGTTTTTCAGGATTTAGACCATATTTTTCTCCTTATTTTTGAACCTAAAGCCTTCCATGTTGCATTTAGTATCACTATTTTTGTTCTGATTTTTATTTCCTATGTGAGACACTTTGCCAGTGTCCTTAATGAATCCCATTTAATTGTTTTCAAGCCATTTCTCTAATGATTAAACTGTATTTCATTCTCATTGTTCCATGTGTTTGCAATCCCTCCTTGCTTTGTGTCATCTGAAAATATGATTTGCATTCTCTGTGTTTCACCCCTCAGTTCATTCATAGAATCATTCAACAGATACGGCATGTGGGATGCCCTAAAGTGAAGAAAAACAGGCAATGAAGTGCAGACACTCTGGGATAGTTTGTCAGCAAGATATAAAATGAGAAAGCCAGAAAATTGGTCTGATTTCTGAAGAATTTTCCTGAAACCCTGGGCAAGGTTCATTAGGGGTATAAGGAGAGAGCTTGATTTTTTCTTGCTTATATCAATTCAGTTTTTATTAGAAGTTACATCCTTAGGAGAAGTTCACATCAGAATCTGCATCCAAACTTCATATTGGGTTGATATCACATGTTCACATAAATTATGTTAACTGGGTCTAACAAAGCAGCACAGATGAAAGGAGTGTTAACAGTACAGTAAACAAAATAACGCACACAGAGCTTCAACTACCTGAGCATAGATGAAGAACTATCTGAGACTATAACATATCAATATACTTAACAATTAAAAAAATCCATAGAAGTTGAAATAAATAGGTAAATATGTTGATCCTTTTTCTCTGTATAGCTATGGTTTCCAGATAAACCATTAAATGCAGATACATGTTAATATTTTTTAAGTGCCATCAAATTGCCTGATGGTTGTTACAGTGGCAAAAAAATCAATCTGTCATAAATACTGAACAGTTANCTGAACAGTTAAAAAAAATAAAAAGGAAATTTATTCTTTTTTTAAGCTCATAACTAACAGGGCAGAATAAAAACAAGTACCTCATAGTATTTTTGTTTCATTAAATTCTTCTCTATCGAGTCACAGGCTCTTAGGGATTAGCACTGTGGTATTTGGTAGTTGTTGGCTATGAGACATTTCACTTAGCACAATGCAGTCTGGATCTAGCACAGTCACCACATAGTTGTTAATCACAAGTTTAGATGTGTGCTGTTGGATACAAACATATACATAACAAGGGGACATAGTTAATCCAAAGCCAAGCAAACCTATATTTACTTGTTTTGTACTAGATTTATATTTAGCAACATATTAAATTGTATGGATTATGCTGTAACTATTCGACAAGGAAAAGCAGACACTAGGGTGTTGTTTGTTCCTTAGGATTGCTGAAGAAAAGCTCCTCCTTTAGGAACAAACTGCTACTTCCTCTTGTCCCAGAGTTATTCAGCTATTCTTTCTCCAGTTATAACCAGAAGATTGAAACTGTGTCTAGAATATACTTTGTTTAATTGAAAATCTCTAAAGCCTGGTCATATTGTAGTTGACTGTCAATAGTAAAAGGTGAAAAAGCCAGTTAGAGGGTGCCTGCATAACCTTCAGAGCAGTGTGTCCATCCAGACTGAGTTAATGGCACAGCCCAAGATTCACCAGATCCTGCTGCAGACCCGTACCTTAGGAATTATTGAGCTGGTGTAAGGATGTGACTTGTTTAACAGTCTGTGTTTGCCTTGCTTTTGACACATTTCAAACACTCATGCACAATTTCTGAAAGTTTAAGCAGAAAGACAGCAAAGTTTCAACATGAAATTGCTGGATTCATCATTTACCATCAAGATGAATGAAGACTCACTCCGAGATTTTTAAGGCACAAGGAGGGAAAGCACTGGAGTCTGCCAAGAAACCTGTCATGATGGGCACTGTTGCAGGAAGAATTTATCCTGTATTGACAATAGCTCTGAATGACAATGAACTTAACAAACAGGGCCGGTCAGGCAGTGTTGTCAGGTCTGCAGTCCCAATGGCCCCTCTGATATGGGCTAATGATAGTCTGATGTTTATGGCTCACGCTTCAGTGCTGCGTGTGCAGCCCAGCTGCTTTCTGTGTGAGAGCTCTGTAGTAACAACAGTTTGGGGCTCCAAGCCCTCTTGCTGGACTGTGGATTTATTGGAGGAGCAAAAGAAGTTAGAACATAAGTTGAGTTTGGTGAGACCAAAGCTCCCCTCAGCCCACCAGCTGATCTCCAACAGAGAGCAGCAGTGGTGGCCTTGGGAAGAGTGCAAAAGCAAAGCAAGCACACAGAGGAATGTCCCTATGGTGGCCATATAGCTCTTTGTCATACCACTGCTGCAGGAGAACACTGCAGTTGCCCTGTATTCTCTCTGGGAAGGAAGACTACCTCCACTCTTTTAAGAACCCATGCAAATAACAGTCCTTGACTTCTGGATTCGTTCTTACGAGAACTTCCCTTGATTTCTTTAGCTTTGAATAGCCTGTGGCAACTGATGGAAACTTTTGTGGACCTAGGTGTTTACAGGAGAGCAATCTTTCTCTGAAATTTTCCAAATGTGGAGGATTATTTCGTTCACGCATATCTGACTTTTTGAGAACACACTTAGAGGTTTAGCTGTCATTCACCAGTTTGACTTTCAAGGCAAGTCACACTGCATTTTGAGGTTAGTGTGGATATATATATATTTCTGAAGTAGCTGTGCAATGCTTGATACCAAACTGAATTTTTACATGTTTTAAATACTGAGACAATTTAATTTATGTAGAGCAATATGCTGTCTCAGTATGTATCAATACCTAGCTAACATCCTTATGGAAACACAAAGCCCAGCCCTCCAGTGCTGTCAGAGGACTGGTTCCCTCAGTAGGATGTGAATACTGACTGCACAGTAAACTGCTAGCTGTTCCAGAAAGTACATTGTCATAGACCAGCTTGTGCATACCTGGGATTATACCATTCCAGTTTTACGAATCTCATTCAGATTGAACTATTTCTTAAAACTGACCAGAGTACTCTAAGTTTCTGAGCTTCTCTGTGCATTTAAATGGAGCAGAGTGATTCTATCATGGCCTCAAATTTAACCAATTTTGAAAATAAGATTTTTGATACCTTTCTGTTTCTCTCTCAGACAATTCCCACTGAGATCCTGTGTGATATTTTGCAGTGATTCAATGAGTCAGTCTCATGTGTTTTTATTCTTTCTTTATTGGAAACCTGTATTATGAGTCCAAATTTTTTGAAAAGTGTCTTTTAAGATACAACTCTTAGATAAATAAGAGTCATGACTCTGCTTTTGTTCTGCACAAATGCCTAGACACCCAATATAGGTTTGTAGAGAAGTCATTAGTTTGTTAAATGTCTTTGCATGTTGGAAATACAGGTAACTGTTAGTGCAGTATTCAAAATTCAATTTATTTCATGCATCATTTCAAATTTTCTGCTGCGGGGTACATAAATATCACTTCCATAATGAAAAGGAAAAGAAGATCAGGTGAGCATTGTTCAACAGCAAGTAAGGAAGTAGCAAATAAAGAAGTACCAAGTGGAGAAGCAAGTAGCAAGTGGGTAATATGTCGCATATCCAAACAGCCTGCATGCTCAAACCCTCATATTATTTTCATCCTGCGAAGAAGAGCTAATACAGAATGAACACTATAGGACTGACAAGCAATTTGGAAGTCACAGCTGAATAACTTATCAGGACAGAGCAACAAAAACATTCAGAACATGAAAATTTTGAAATCCTGTTGTGTTTGTCTCTGTCACTATAGATCCTCCGTGTGAGTGTATATGTATATTATACATACATGCAAATAAATAAATAAATGCTATAAAAGTAAGCCACAGAAATGTCAATAGAGGACATACTAAAATTCCTTTTTCACTAATTATCTTTCTATCTAATGTTTTGAAATGGCAACATGTTCATCTAACTCTAAGAGGTGCAGTCAACATGTCTAATTTTAATTTTACACAAAAAAAAATGATAATATTTAACATTCCATTAATTTATAGTCTGCAGGATCCACACAGAAAAGAATGTTGAAGACAACCACTAGCCAGTACCAAAACATATGTAAAGCATTTTGAGTCTCAGAAGAAAGACTTATTAGTTCTTTTAAATTGTTTGACCAGCTGAACTGTAAAATACTAGGCTTAACTAGGTGTTAACAGATGATGATTTAATACGTACAACTATGGGATTCACAACCTCATTGAAAGATATTTTCTAATTAAATGCCAACATGTGTTATAATTTGCAGCTTTGCATTTTTTACTTTTCTTTTTGTGTGTAGTGTGTATATATATTCTATAATGTCAAAATAGTAATCACACACACCTAATTTTGCCCCAGATCCTTTGTTAAAAGTGCTGTGAATTTAAACTCCTATTGAAATAAAAGGTCTCTCAAGAAATCAAACTGTATTACTACAAAAACCAAAATCCCATTTTAGAGGCATTTGAAATTATCATAAGTGGTTATATACATGATAGTTATACTTTACATATCATAATGCAAAACAAGGGCTTGTATTTTCTATTACAGGCATGTGCACACATAAGTAGCTTGCAGCCTAATTTTTTGCAACAGAAAGGGCAGAATTTTTTAAAAGTAACAGCTAGTAGAAGGAACAACATCACAAAAAAGGAGAGAAGGGTCATGAATATCATTGTGGACAAATAAAGGGTAAATTATTGTAAAGCATGCTGCAGTATAGACAGTGATAGTTGTCTCTCAGGAAAGACACCAAAAAGGTAGATTCCTTCTAAGGTGGTTAACATCTGTAATATTTCATTAAAATAATATAACAGAATGATATTCAGAATGGTTCAGGTTGGAAGGAAGCTTAAAGATTTACATTTATGGTAGATTTGTATTTTTTTGTGTGTTGTCACATTCAGACAGCACAGATGGCTTAATGTCTTTAATTTAGCAGTGTAGATTTTTCACTGTAGTTTCCCCTGTACTTATTAAGTTAAAACAAAATGCAATCATATTTTTTTACTGGGGGCACAAATCACCCCCAATTTAAACTGTCTTGAAATGACTGTGAAGAAATCATGACTGGTGGAGTTGGCTCAAAACTTAGGACCATACCATTCTACCTTGCATAGAACTGAGTTATTTTACCGATTAACACTTTACCTTTGGTTACTAAGACGATATCATCCTCAGTCAAGCTGTCCTGTTCATACAAAGGACCTGGAGCCAGGTGATCAATAGACAAGATAGTGGTGCCTGATGATAGCCACTCTGCTGTTTCTTTCCTCTACTGAATGAAAACTGTTTGAACGTTAACAGCATTAGAGGAAAAGGATGATGGAAGGCAAGGGAATATTAAAAACTGTGTGAAGACAGTTCGATTTTCCTAATATTTAAATTTTATAAGCCTCCACCTTTACCTTCAAACGACCGTATTCTCACTTCTAAACATTTCAGTTCCCATTTGAGGGGCACATATTAAAAAAAAAAAAAAATCCAAAACAACAAAATGAAACTCATAGTGGTATAATTGCCTGGCAGCAGAACATGAAGAACCTCATCCAAGACTAACGTGGGCTTGAAATGTGAATTTTCATGGAGGTGCTGGAACAGCTCGTTTCAGTGATTGCAGGACTGTGGGAACTTGGACATGTCTCACAGGGAAAATTGCCTTTAATATCACTCTTCTCCTGTTTTTTCAGGATCACACATTTCAGCTGAGCCGTATGTTACTTAAGTTCAATAAATCCTCCTCACTCTGAGGTTTATGCGTTCTGGGTACTTCAAACTCCTCAGTCACTCTGAAAGCCAAGGTGCCCACACCAAAGATCGAAGAGAAGGGAGCTTTAGATTGCACTGTACAGCCCAGATCTATCATAAGCTTGCACAGTCTCCAGGCCATTAATTTGGTGCAGACAAGTGCAATATTAATACACTACACTTGTTCTGTTTAACTATAAAACCTGGGTCCCTGTGATTCCAACAACCTAATAAAAATAATATGTTTGCAGTCTATCAATAAGAGACAAGGTCGGTTGTACATCTCCTTTGCTTTCCAGTATGTTCCAGAAGATCATGATGTCAAATAAATTCATAATCCTTCACACATAGCCACACGAGCATCTTCTGAGGAGGTCAGGTATCCAAAGTCAAAGCCATCTTGCATGTGTATTATATATTTTGTCTGCCAGGTTAGGGTAATTTTAAAGGAGTAAATATTTATACAATTGCTGTATTTCTGTATTTTTTCTCCCTAATGGCAAACTTGCACAATTTGTGGAGATATTAATAACAACTAAGATTGTAAAGAAAAATCAAATCATAGAATCATAGAATCATAGAATCATAGAATCATAGAATCATAGAATCATAGAATCACAGAATGGTTTGGGTTGGAAGGGACCTTAAAGATCAAGTTCCAACCCCCCTGCCATGGGCAGGGACACCTCCCACTAGCCCAGGTTGCTCAAAGCCTCATCCAGCCTGGCCTTGAACCCCTCCAGGGATGGGGCATCCACAGCTTCTCTGGGCAACCTGTTCCAGTGTCTCACCACCCTCACAGTGAAAAGTTTCTTCCTAGTGTCTAGTGTAAATAGTAAAGTACATTCCCAGGATGTGAAACATTACTGAAAAAGCACTTGGTGCTGACTACAACCCACACTGAGAATCCTCAACCATGAGCAAACAGTAATCCAGATTCTTGGTACCTCTGCTACAGTGTAAAAAGCTTCATATTGCACACAAGGAAGAAAAAAGGAATATTGTTAATAAGTAAATCAGCCTTGAGTTATTTCCTTTTTTATTCCTTCCCTCCAGGTCACCAGACTTATCATCATGATAACTACTGTTCTGTGTCTTATTCATCTGTTATTATAGTGATGTGGTGCCCAAGTATAGTAGTTCTTTCCAAGCCTTCCAAAGCTTTCACCTGTGCTTAACTGTATGAGAAATGAAAAGTCTTAGTCCCTTCGGTGGTACAAGCCCATGGGAAGTCCATCACAGACCAGGGTGAGTTGCAGTTTATAGTCTTCAATGTGAAAAAACTATTGGCATGAATTGAACATCTTTCTCCCTTAGTGATCTTGCATAATTAGTTTGGTTTATATTTATTGTTTCTAATTTTTTTTACAAATATATTGTGAAGACAAATTTTTGGCTGTGACTTTTTCTTAAAGTAATCACAGTGGCTATTTGTTACTCATAATTAAAGACTGATAATTGGTTACCTAAATGGCATGGCATTGTTTCTGCTTCCAGCTTGGAGGACTGAATCGCAATAACCAGATGCAAATTCTTTTTTGTGTCCAAATAATTTCCATAAAGGTGTGCTTACTGGTACAATAGCTATTTTGTGTTAATAGTAAAATGCGTGTTTTCTAGCTCAACCATGAGTGCACCTCACAATGCTATTCATGTCAGTATGCACAGGCTGTTTTCCTGTGACTCTGGCAAAAAATAAACTGCAGACACTGGAGAAGCCAATTAGTGTCTTATTAGGAAAATATTTGTTCTTACTGGGCAAATAATGCTAGTTCATTCACATGAGAGAAGCCAGGAGTGAAGAGCAGATTTCCTTTCAGGAGAGCAGGCGGAGGCACCTGCCACCCCTTCCCTGGTCTGTCTCTTCCCGTACAGCTTGTTGTCAGGTCACAGAAACAGAGTCAGCTTGGAACAGAGCTCAGGTTTTGCTAGCATACAGTCCCATATTTAAACAAGCTTAAAAGCTAAGGTTGACAGGCACATATTAAAAAACAAAAATCAAAGTAGCATGAGCGAGCTAATATGTACACTAATGGTATCATCAGCACTGGGAAATGTATTCTGGATTACAGGGTAAAGTGACACAACACCACCCAAGTTGGTGACTTCCAGTACCAAGGGGGATCTGGAAGATCCCCTTCCCCTCCCACCTCCCTCGTACTGCTGCCCTCTGAGCTGTCTGGTGGGCTGCCCACAGCCATCCACATCTGAACCGACAAGTCTGAAATAGTTCAGATGCATGTAACCAGAGGGCAAATTTCACTGCTTTGAGTGAAAAGGTCTTTCTCTGTGTCTCCTTCTGCCTTCCCTTCCCCTCTGTGGAAATCAATCCAGTGGGAAAATAACCAAGACCTCCTTTCACAGTCTCCCTTAAGAACAGAAATTGAAGTATTTCTAACTTTTGCCTGAGACAGTTGTGGAGAGAAGAAAAACACTTCCAGAAATGGGAGATGAAACAAATACTATGTACCCGCACGCATGACAAATGACCACAAAACTCATCTGAGACTCAGCCTGATTTTGAGATACCACGTCGGTGACCTGTGGGTGGATGGAGCAAGAACAATTGTGTTATTTCTTTATAATTCATATTGAACCTGCAACAAATACACTCTTGGATTATACTTTTCTGAACAAAGCCCATCAGTAAGGCAGAAGCTAAAAAATAATGTAAGAACAAGAAAGACTCCTCAGAAATCAATCCTAAAACTAGTTGCTCCCACACTTGAAATGGCAGCTTCTGTCAATGACTAACGCATATATATATACTAAGGACACTTATAAAATATGACAGCTGTCCTGTCCTGACATTTAGAAGCAGATGCTCAAACAGCCCACAACAAGGAAACTTCCAGTGTTCTGTGAATCATTAACTTCCTCGGGAAGCCCTGTACGACAAAGACCATTCAGGATCACTTTATTCCATTACCACAGAAACTTCTCCAAAAGAGTTATTAGGAACCCAATACTCTGTTCTTAATACTTTACCTACATCAGACCACTGCCTCTCATATAAAGTAAGACACATAAGGTCAACCTCCATCTTTTTCCTTCTGCTATTTCCACTTATTAACCATTGGACTATCATACGTCATGTTTAGCCCACTGTGTAACCGTGAAGGGGATGATGTTTTATTGCAGATACACTCCTGTGTTTTTCCTGAGCTGCTAAGAAAAAGCCTGGTAGAACCAAAAAAATATGACCCAGGATCACCTGGAATTGTGCCTCACCTCATTCAAAAAAATGCTGACACAGTTTTCTGAGGAAGATCTCTTTATGCAATGGCCTGTTCCAAAACCTGGTTTATACTCATCCCTCATACTCCATTTAAAAGGAAAATACGGTCAGTTTTCAGTTTGCCTTAATTTAATTTTCTTTTTAATGAAGATAATGGGTAAAAAACCTTAATAAAAGAAGATGGAAGTGAAGAAAATGTACCACAGCAGATCAGGTCATGCCACAGAGAGTGGCCTGATTCTGATTTCAAGATAGACACTATATCGGGAGAGAATAGTGCACAAGAGCAAGATAAATTCCATTTAAAATAGTCCATCCCACCATCTGGACAGCATTTTGTTCCCTGATTCACTGGTCTCTAATACTGCAAATGCTTCTGCTGTCAAACTTCCATCCCAGAACTTCCCAGACTACTTGAGTAACAGCTTGCCTAGGACCTGTTTAGGTTTCAGTGTCAATGTCAGACTAATAGGGGAATAATATTAAAAAACAAAACAAAACAAAAAAGACATGACAGCAAAGCGGAAGGCACCAACAATACTGAGACTTGGTGTAGTTAGTGAGATAAAAGAGTGTGTGGGTAAGGAGGTTAGCTAGGAACAAAGAGACATCACACATAGTTTCATTTCTTGTGTTAGAAAAACATGCCAAACTTTGAGAGTAGATACTTGCAAAGTGTGAGCTTATCCTTCTTTGACTAGGAACTTGTGCATCTCTGACTAGTAATGTGCAATATTGAACTTCCCCCACTTCCTAAGCTCACCCCAGTTTGGGCCATCTTTTGTGAGATAAGTACATTTGGAATATAAGCATGTCAAGAGATTAGCTAAACAAAATAAACTGAAAACAAACGGAATCAAACATAGTAACTGCAAACCCCTTTTTACCCTGACAGGTTTCTTTGCCTTACATTGCTGGGCAATGGAGAAACACCAGAAAGGTGGAGAGCATAGTTTCAGACTTTTGTGTGATCACCTAAAACTCTGATCTGAGGAAGAAAGACAAGCTGGGATCACCCTTGGATCTGAAAACTCCCTGTCTGCTTTCACCTATTTACACTCATGCCTTCAGAGTGTCCACCTATAGAAACAGAGTTAATAAGAAAATGTGGTCTTTAGAAAGGCAGACTCTCTTATGGAAACTGGTGTGCTTCTTTTCAAAGAGACTCTCATATAATTCTTACAGTGCCTTAGGTGTTCACAGTACGGGGTCTTGCTATATATTTTTTTCATTAACATCCCCAGGATTCCTGTGAAAGAGTCAGGCAAGGGTTGTAAATACTATTATCCTCATTTACAGAGGGGAAATGAAGACCAAAGGGTAAAATAATTTGTTCCTGGCTGTACACTGAGTCAGTGCTAAAGCCAGGATTTAGAACTCAGTCTTATAACACCATGATCCTTTCTTCAGCCTCATTGCTTCCCAGTGCCTCTCCTGAAGATATGAGCAGTATAGCAACGGGAGAGCACATGAAATACTTTCCGTCCTCAGCTCCTTGCAACTCAACTATCTTCTAACATGTAAAAATTACATAGTCTTTGAAGACAATATACCTGCCAACTACGAAAGGAATTTGAGCAGTCTAATCAAAAAAATTGCAGTTATCTGATTATTTCTCTGAAACCAATGAAGCATGCTTTGATTACCCATGTTTGAGGATAGATCAAAAATGTCTAAGAGATTTCTGACAGAATTATCCAGTTCAATTATGTCATAGAAAGGGATAAAACTAAACTAATGTCAGACCTAAAGAGAATTATTCTGAGTTTTACTTAACTAAAAAAATGAAGTTTGGAATGAAAATGCAATCCTATGATGCTATAATAAGGTGTTAAATGCTGCTTAATTACTGCTTTTTAAATGTTTCTATACAGCAACATAACATGTACATGTTGTAATAATCCTTTTATCACTCAGCAGCCACACAGATTAATGAACTTTTCAGTGTGCTATGGGCCTGTCTCTCATACCAGGAAAAAAGGAAAAGAGTTATGAAGGAGGATGGCAGGTGAAGGGAGCTGCTGTGTGTTTCTGGTGAGAAAGCTGGAGCATGGGCTGCAGGAGCCCTCCAAAAGTTCAGGTCAGCTCCTCCACAGTTGCCAGCAAACACATCATACAACTGAGACTGCAAAGCAGGCACCGTAATTGTGTCAGATGTTCTTTTTCAGTTAGGATTTCAGTCCTGTAATACCTTCCTTTTGTCTTTGCAGTGCTACATGCTAGATCCATGGCGTTTAGTAGTGCAATCCCATTGACTACGTTGTACGTTTGCCTCAGCCTAAATAATCACTCCTTCTGCTTTATTTAGCATTGATATTCTTCTTCCTCTGTAGAAGGAAGAATAAGACTGGGTAGGATCTTAGCATATCTTCTATGCTGTTCAGGTGCTAGTATGGCTCTCATCAATAGAGTACTTGAACTTCTTCCAGAAGTGCCCCCTGCTCTTCTTCTGAGTCATTCAATAGCCATTAATGTTTAAAGACTAGAGGAATGGGTGAGAGATATAAGACAGAGAAGCAGGCACAGCAGATTTTGCTCTGCAGAGAAACCTGGTGACCGCTACTGTGTCTCTCTTTTTTTTCACAGTGCAACGAGGAAGTCAGCTAAATCATACTTAGTGCAAGTGATGATGACTTAGGAAAAAGCAAAACGAAACAAAAAAAAAATACAGAATTTACTAATGGTATTTGCTCCCAAACCATACCATCATTTAGGCACTACAGTTTTCTCTAAAGAAGGTTAAAGTTATGATAGATTCCTTTTCAACACAGTGATACAGTGCAACAGTCCAAATTTTAGGCAAATGTATTTGTTCAGTTTCCCCCAGCATGGCCAAAAAAGTGTGCCTTCAGGACTTTCATACTGACTTTCAGGTTGCCCTTGCCTGCTAGGGAAACCTTTAAAATTTAGAGAAAAAGTCATCTGCACATTCTGCAAGCTGAGGAAAGAAATCCTACTTGGTGTGATTTGCTATAATGATAAATTTATCAGAAGCTGTTCATTTTATCTTCTGCAGAACTGCTCTTTGATGGCATTAATCTGCAGTAATGATTACAGGAAAGTAATTCAAAGCTGTTCAAAGAGAAAGGTGACATGACGCTTTCCATCTCTTTTCTGAATGCTGCCTCAGATTCTTCCATAAATTACAGATGTAGAAAGAAAAAAGATGGGCCATATGCAGCTGAATATTTTTGGGAATCTGGAAACTTGGAGCAAAAAGAAAAATACTTAGACTATAGTTACAATAAAATGTGTTGCAGATTTCAGATAGACCTTTAGCAGTGAAAGGCACCAGAGTCAAAAGCTTTGGAGATGTTAAGTATATATTTTCCATTTTCTGTCAGTGAAGATGAACCGTAAATTAAGAGTAAGTTAACGCTTCGTAATATTTCAGGTGAAGTAGATTCAAAAAAATAAAAGATTCTATGATGGGTTGTAAGAGACCTCTGGAGATCATCTAGTCAGATCTTTGAACAGGAATTCTGGGCTGCCAAGACAAGAAGTCACGTATTAAAACATCTGTGGATGGAGGGTCTATGACTCCTCTGGTGCCGTAGCCCAAAGCTGCACTTTGCATTTCAAGAATGTTGTTCCTTCTGTTGGGGTGAATATTCCAAGCTGCAAGCTGTCATTGCCTTTTGTTTTAGTTTCTCCTTGTTTTACCAAATGACTTCTGAAGTTATTAGAAACCAATGCAATATTGCTCCCTGCCTGAACCTCTACTTTGTTGAGGACGACTCCTAAATTGTGCGAGACCATGGTATTACTTACAAGGTTATCAGTCGCTCAATAAACTGACATTTTATGGTCTAGCTCAGGTGCAGTGTTCTGAAAGGAGACATGATATCACCACTCTGAAATATAGGATTGGAGTAAATGTTACACCCATGTGAAAATCCTTTTGCAACACCTTTAGCAGAGTCAAAAAGCCAGTTGTTATGTCCACAGAGGCATCTGAGAGGTATTGACGGTCTGCCTGGAGACACCACTATGGCCTGTCTGCACCCACAGAAATGAAACCGCAGGCTAGCATTCTTCTGTGGCTTCTGTACCTGGCCCTGGGAAAGCAGAACTTCACAATGTTCAACTACTTGGGTCAAGTAGGAAATTAGGATTTATCTTCCGTTTACTCATTAAACTGTCTCACTCACAAAAATCCGGAGGAAACTGCTGTAAAATTGACGTTACATTCACACGTGAGATAGAGACTGTAGGAGTGATCTCAACTTTTTTCTGCCATCTTCCCTCTGAATTCTAATCCTGTACCTGAAGACTAAAAGTAGGCTGAGAATCACCAACTCCCAGATAAGGATCTGCCATGTAAGCTGTCCTGCATATTTGTTTTAAATTATTGTCTCCTGTCTTCTTCTCCTGATAAGGCCAAACTTTAGTCTTCTCCCTGTATTGGCCAACGAAAGCGCAGGGCAATGGGAATGAGAGAGGACTGCCTTTGCAGAGGGACGAAACAACTGTCAGGAATGTTCAGGTATCCCAGGGCTGGGAAGGTTGATAACGGAGTCTGTAAAACAAATCCTTCAAAACTTTCTAACACACAGATTGAGAAATAAAGGGAGAAAAAAATTTCTTGGGTCAGAAGAAGGATGTGGCTAGGAAAACTGCTTTGAAACTGAAGTTTCTCTTCCTTACTGTTTACCTGCCTTAGCCAACCTGTAGATGGTTTGGTTCATCAACTTTCTTGGATGCTTCAGTCAAGGCACTGTCCAGCTCACTGCATTTGCAGCAGTATGGCAATGAATTTGTCCTGAATCTCCTGATGGAGTTAAAAAGAGAGAGATGTGTATTCAGCTTGTGATCATTATTCATCTACCTCCATCTGTCTCAGGAGCTCCTACAAAAGCGCCCACCAGCCCAGTGACATCTGACCAAGAATTCTCATGGAACAATCAAAACAGAGGTGGGTAAGTGAAGATACATATTGCTTTGCAGAGAGGTGTCACATTCTGCAGGTGGATGCTGTATCTGGTCCATCTGGGTGTCTATCCACTTGCAGTTATCTCAATAAGTAGGTTTCAGCGACACTCTTGGATATACACAGAGTCCCTTATCCTGTGATACAGAGGTATCTACTTGGATACACACAGAGTTCTTTATCCTACGACATAGAGCTGCTGCTATGGTCACGTGGAAGCTTAATAAAAATGATGCTGGGTATGTTGCCTCGGACATATAATTTGTGAAAAATGTGCTGAGTATAGTAGTTTTTTGGTGCTGGGACATGCCAGGAGGGTGTGCTGACAGGGATTATTTTGAATGTGCTTCTCGAAAAGTTCAAGTAGACGTGACATCTTCTGGTACAGGTAAACATAGAGCACCCTTGGTAGGGTTATTCCTGAGTGAGAGTCAACTCTTTTGGGCTATGGGCAAACAGCCTGAGTGCTGTAGTACAGCTGTGACTGACCTTTGCCTGTATGACACACAAGCTGGAATAACATAATCTTGCTCCTTAAGGCATTCTTGGAGTTCAATGTTGCAAGTAGTCAGGGCATTTGTCTTTGAGTATGCTCAGAGTGTCTTGATCCATATAGACACAGCAAGCGAGGATATGGGATTTGATTATTTCATTAATGAGGGTTCTCCTTTGCTCCAGGTGAAGTAGTCTGAAAAGAAAAAATAAAAATTGCAAGGTCTTATCTGCACTGGTACTGAACAAGCACAGCTCAAAATGAATCCAAGGGGAGGAATATTTACCAGTGTTCCTCAATGGTAAAAATCTTCTCTGCTATAAACATCAGAAAAGTCAGGCTTAAGTTAATGTCAAATGTTTCTGAAAATCATGTCCTAAAGATTTTCTTTCTGTGAGTAAGAAAATATATCTTTCCAATAACTACAACACTGAGGATATGATTGTAAAGCAGCAAAGAGCTGAGGAAAAAAAAAAAAGAATAATTTTCGAAAAACAACAGAGAAAATCAAAAGGTAAAATACCCACTTTTGTACAACAGACACATGAACTGTTTCCAGTAATGATCAGAGATTAGAACAATGTTCAGAGATTAGAACAATTTTGCTAGGAAAATGTTCTTAAAGACAGTGACAAAAGAAAACATTGCTTCTTTTTTTCCTAATCCATGTTGAGAATTCACAGTATTTGGAGAACACTGTGCCTGTTTTGCTGCACAGCTACCTGTGAGCATGCCAGAAAACTGTAGAAAGAAGGAAACAGAGGCAGTCGGAGGATGTGTGTGTTGACTGGAGCCAGTGTTGAAAATATAGAACAATTACCATCACACCATCACAGTTTGACAGTGCACATTTCTTCACAGAGCTAAAACTAGTGATAGTGTCTAGTTTTTCTGCAGTATTTCTCATCAGAAGATATCAAATCATCATTGAGCTATTATAGCTCAGCCACAGGCATGCCTGACAGCACATCTCATACTGTCCTGGCCTAGGAGGAGTGCTGAGACACTGTGCAGCCCTACATGCAGCTGCTCGCACATCCCTGGCAAATCACACTCCGAGACACCCAAGGGAACAAAAACATGTCCTGAAGAAAATAGTGTCAAAATGTCACCAGGCCCACACCACTGCAGGTTTTATCACACTGCAGGCACACCGGGACTGCAGCCTCCCTTACTCAGGGGCACAATCAATGATAACGTTGTGCTGATTCTGAGGTCACATTATGATGCCATCCCAGTCAGGAGAAGCAGCTGCAATGCCTTGATAATCAGTAGTAGATCCATGTAGCTGCAAAAGTTTGATAGGACTGTGGTATACCGCAGGGACAAATGAGAAACTGAAAATGGAAGACAGTAGGAGAATATTTTTTTTATGAGTAAAACCCACAGGATTAGAGTGGAAAGAAGGAGCAGTATTTTCTTTATGTCAGTTTTTTATTTTGTCTTCTGTATAGATGGATCACTGGTGTTTTTACACCTAATGAACAAAGACAATTTTTCATCAGCTCAGAGATGGTCATGGCCCAATGTCCAGGCCCAAGAAATTGTAGAGCAGAGATGCAAGGAGCCCTTATATCTGTTTATTGTCCTTCATACACACGTTTGTGCTGAAAGAACACCTTTGTTTCCTGCTTTGAAGGTATAGGCGAGATCACAGCAGGTTTTTCTCTTCTCTCACTTAGCAACCACAGCCAGGAAAAAAACTTATAGGTATATCTAAGCTCAAAAGACACCAAGATTACAACCTGACTATGGTAGCACAAGGCAGGGGCTGTAATCCTGAAAGCTGACTATTTATATTGCATAATTCATGGTCCCTGCAAGCTGGGTCCCACCGGTGCTCCAGGCAGCACCCAGCAGCCCTTCAGGCAGTCGCATGTGTCAAGACCCTTCCCAGTGTGCTGCATGATGAAGTCTTCTTGAATATTTTAGGAGAGAAGATAGGTTAGGTTCTGCAGACGGGAGCTGTGCCAGGCCATTTGCCCTATGAGCCGGAGAACAGACCTGTTTTATCTGCAGCAACAAAAATAGCCTGAAAGCCTGAAAAAAAACATTAAACATCTCTCAGAAGAGGCCTGTTGCACACGAGTATCAAAGACATTAAAGAGAAAGAAGAGTGTCCATGTATGTAAATGTTTTCCCTGATTTTCTATATTCCCAACAGGAAACAAATAAAGGGAATAATTTCTGGCCAGCTTGCAGGTCTACCTCCCTACCATTGACTAAAACAGCTGAAAACAAAAAGCTGTGCTTGAATTACAGGCACAGCAGGGTGTTACTGTACAATGACTTGAAACTCAGTGACTGGGTGCTGTTAAGATTCCCAGGTGACTTAGTAGCTTGGAATAGAACTTAGTTTTAACAACAAAAGAATCACACAGCAGGGTCTCAGATTCAGGGCCTCTGCAACAGCCTCATTCACAGGTGTGTTAGGGTTCACATTCCTCACTTGTACTTTCACAGACATACTTTCTGATTTTGTTTGTTCATACAGAAGTGATAGGAAAGCGTCAGAGAAGGTTCTTTTCCAGAGAACCATGAAAAAGGTAGAACGAAGCCAGTACGCAAGACTGACAGTATTTCAGGAATGCACGATGTTTGCGTACCTGTTTTGCCAAGAATACTAAATGTTCACATCATACTTGGTGCTAGTGAAGGATGCAAAAATGGGGTTATATCTGTTCCCTTCCATGTGTACCTCTTCTGTCTGATCTTTATGACACAGAACAGAAAATTTCCCTGAGCATTTCTTCCACTGAGCTCATATACTTTGGATGAACAAAAGAAATGCTTGTTTTGGAGAAGACTTCCAATCTTAATTTAAGGTTACTGAGGGAATGAGATAAAATTTCTCACTTAACCTTGCTTGTATTAAGCTAAACATATAAAATTTCTTTATCAGCTGGAAGACACATCTTCCAGAAATTTAAGGTTACTGAGGGAATGGGACAAAATTTCTCACTTAACCTTCCCTGTATTAAGCTAAACACTTACCAGCTGGAAGACACAGCTTCCAGAAACAGAAAACCACTTGCAAATACTCTTCTGTGTTGCATTTATACACCTGTCTTTTTAACAATTTATTTTCCAAAGTGTGGACTCCGAAGGGTACACAGTATACCATAGTCTGCAATGGTCTAATTATTGCAATAATTGTAACTTTTCCACTTCTACTCACAGTCCCCTGTTTGAGCATCCACAGGCACACTTTCTGCTCTGAGCCACTGTGAATCCATGTTCAGCTACAACCTCCTACAACCTTCAGGTTCTTTTCTAACTCACCCTTTCCAAAACACTGCATCACATCCTATAATTTACTGGTTATGAATAGTAGGAATCTACATTAGCTTCCACGGTTTATCACTAAAAGTGTCCAGCTTGCTTCCTAAAACTGGCTTGTTATTCAAAATTTTTGTGCTTAAAACAAGGGTTTTCAGACTCTCTCCCCAAGTACAAATCAGGAAAAGCTCTTTTGATATCCATAGCGTTAGCTGATATGGATCCAATATAAGCAAATCAGGATTTAGTATCCTGGAGTCAGGCACCTCGGACCAAGTTGTAATACATATATATGTATAAATGTATTATGAGAATTAATTTTATCTCATTAATTGCTACTCAGATATTGTTATTCATATTTGAATCACACATTTCTTTGGTTTACTCTTCTGCAATAATAGACTTTCTTATCTGCGTTAATGGCTGCTGTGCTGGATGTCTTCACACTGCATCAGCTTTTCTTCAACTTACTTCCACACATAAAATCAGCACCAACCCAGACAGTAGTATGTTTGCTCAAGCCATCATTAGGCATTCTGAAATTGAGTGGGAAATAAAAGAAAATGTTTTCCTTGAGTGTTTCTCTATTTTCTTTGTTATTTAAGAGTGAGCCTTTTTAAAGAACACAAAGAAGCTGCAACAAAAGAATGAAAGAAGGAGATATTTAGAAATGCTGACCTTTGCCAATACGTTATCAGTGAATGAGTAATATTAATGCTTTGTTAAAAAAGCTATTGATTCAGTGGGAAAATATTGGTTTCCTGGAACTTCAGTTCCTCTCAGCTATCAGCCACTTTTATTGGTCTGGAAAATAATTATGCAGTAAAAATCAAACCCACTTTTCCTCAAAGTGATTGCAGCTGGGACATCCAGCAAAATTATCATGACAATAAATTTAAGTTGTCAAGAAAAAAGGGTATAGACTGAGAGTAAGAAGAGATAGAATTCCCAAAGGCAGTGAGTGGTTTAACAGTCCCACCAAATTAAAGTCACATTTATATGTTCATTGAGTAACCAAACTGAAAATAAATACTGTTCAGGACCATCTTCAGCTATTTTTATTTGGCTTTACATTTTTTGAAAGTAGAGAAAAATTACAAATTTGAAATCTACATAGAATGTTAAGTAATAAAAAGTACATTTATTTTTGCACAAAAAATACAGGGTTTATTGCAGAAAAAATAAATTTGCATTAGAATAAAGGAAGGCAAAGAGGATGACTTGTAAGGCATATGCATCACCAGATCTCTAAAAAGAATGTATTGTGAAAAGATTGCTGAGATTTCATAATTTGGCTTGGCACCAGAAGAGAGGAATTCTTGTCTGTTTTAAAATCTCTAGAAATGAAAATTTCAGTAAAACTGGGGTACGTTACTCAATATTTTAAGTGTTTGAAAGGCTGTTTGACTTAAGTTTTCTGAATACTGCATTGCAGTAAAGGGTTCAAAAAATAAAAAGAGCAAACATTTCAAAAGGAGAATTTCTTATGATTTTGGTGATTTTTTTGTTTATTAAGATGGTGAGTTTATGTTAAATAAATCCAATTTAATACAGAATTTTATATTCTTTGGAATCTGCCATACACTTGGGTTTCCTAACTTTGAAGGCTTTCTACCACTTTTGGAAGGACCAAGGAGAAGGGGGAAAGAAAGCAATAGAAAGAAAACTGTTACAGGGATGCTGACAGGAGAGCAAACACACAGGATAGTGATTTTGCAGGGTGAGACTCAAGAGCGTAGTTTATCAGCTGACAAAAAGGAGCTAACAGATTAAACAAAATTATTAACTGAGGAAGCAGAGTTGGCAACAATGGCTGTTTAAAAGGAAGGAAATCAGTTAAATTACCATCTAAGTCAGCTACCTAGCAAAACAAAAAGCAAGGAGCAATGAACTGATTCAGCAGATAAGCAGCAGAGAGCAGCATATCAGAGAAAGAGTTAGCTAAGTTATTTAATACGTCAGGTATCGATGGGAAGAGCCATGAGTCAGCAAATGGACAAATAAATAGATCAAGCAGTAGATTAGCGGTGAAACATAATGCAATTGGTGAGAATTAGCTGTCAGAAGCCAGGTGCCTGGAAGTCGTTTCCCAAACGTGCTGGGTAATTGCATCAGGACAGCCAGAGGCACCTGCAGGGGTGCTGCTCCCCCAGCCCCGTGCCTGGCAAGTGCTGGGGGGCTGAGAGCAGCAGCAGGATGAGACAGTAGCGCTGGGTATTTACTTGCTTCTGGTGAGAGAGGGGGAAGGAAGGGGCAGCTAAAGTGCTCAACAGGAGAATGGACTTGCATTTTGGGTCTCTTGGTTTGCATGTGCCCAGCTTGATGCCTACAGCTTGCTTTAAAGATACGTAACAATCCAGAGCCCCCACGCTGTGGTGATAGGGGGACAAATGGAAAACAGATGAATTTTGCTAGCAGAACCTTGTATGATTACCATACAAAGAAAGGGCCACTCATTTGTTAGCCTCGTATCCTGTGATGTTTTATCAAGCAAAATGGAGAGCTACGATTGAAGCTGCACTTCCTTTTTATGCGCTTCCTCCCCACTGGCTGAGCTCATTTCTGAACGGTTTGTGGCTTCTGCACTAGTGGTTTGGTGTACAAATATCTTGAATCAGGATGCCTCTCTCATGCGTGGGGAAGCTGGAAACAAAAGCTGGTGTTTACCAGGCAAAGATAAAATAAACAAAGATTTTGAGTAATTCCACACATAGGTACTATATATGTCACCTTCTGCATATGTATATCGTTAATTTGAATTTTAAATAGGAAAAGGGGGATTATTAATGAGTGGCTTTTTTAAAGGCAGTAGCATAGTTTTATGTACTGGAGCACGTATTGTGCCCTCACTTCTTTACCCTGGGCACAGAACGAGGTTTGGAGGACAAAAGAACATAAGTTTCTGTCAATGTATTGCTTTTGGGAAAGCAAAGACACCTGATGAAGGACAGCTGGGGTGTGAGGCTATTCCAACGACAGGCATTAACACCTGTTTTCTTGGAATACTTTTCTACTCGCTTTTGCTTTGACTTATAGTAAGTAATTCCTCAAATTTTAGTAGGCTACTTTTAGAGTGAATAGTAGTCTTGGTGTGGAAAGCCACTACAAACTAGTTCTTTATTTTGCGAAAGATAAAGATCAAGTTCATTTCTTTATATTTGTTGATGGCACCTCTTCATTCTTTAAAAACTGGAAGGAGACTAGTACTACTCCTTTGCTTTGGAAATTTCTATTTTTTCAAACTACCTCCAGAATTGCCACTAGCACTTCAGAGAGGCCATTTGCTCAAGATGCTAAGGTGCAAGTTCACTAGGCTTATGAGGACATTAAAATTTAGCATATGCTTCTTTTTATTTTTTTGAAGTTTTGAGTTTGTTAGCTTTTCAAGTTCTGAAATTTTAGAGTTTTTTTATTCCATCTGCAGTACTTTCTCTTCCTTCACAGAATCAAAAAGAACTGCATGAATAACCATGGAGGGGAGGAGGCTGACGTCTCCCTGTCTGCCTGACCACTAAGAACAGGAGTCCCTGATCAAATAAAAAGACTAATTGAATGAGATGGTTTTAATGAGCTTCAACAGCATTTGAAAGATTAAGTACAATAAGATTTAATATAGAGTAACAATAAAATAAACACAACAATAAAGGCTACCATAAAATATAAAAACATATGCCTATAAAATTTGAGGCTGGCTACAATTTGCAGAACAGAGCACAGTGAAGTAAGACAATAAAGAATTTTAGCAGAACTATGAGAGAGCAGCAATATAATTCATAAGCATTTCAGGAGCATGACTCAGTCTATAAGAGCTACATTTTCATGATTTTCTATAAATGACCGGATTTGTATTGTTTAAAGACGAAAAATAAAGCTTTCCAAAGATATGTTGGTAAATGCTCATATATTTTACACTTTACTAGCTATACGTACAATGTTCCCAAAGATTTAAAGACCCCTGAAGTCTTAGAAAGAAATAAAGATGGAAAAATTGTTTCTATAGTTTATTGCAGAAATAAGCTGCAACGGGATCACAGTGCATTATTCTTCATCATGGCTGCAATCACATGGAAACTGTGCTCTCTTACTAATGCATTCCCTGGGTGTAGATTCTTTGTTGTTCAAGCATGGTTACATTTTATCTTGCTTTCACTTAGCTTCAGAAAACAAAAGAAAACTGGAGTTTTAAATTTACGGGAGGAAAAGTTCTATGAGGAGAAGTTTTTCTATAAGGAATAGTTCTTCTCAGAAGATAAGAATTTATATGCACTTACCTCTGTAATTTTTGAAAGACGTGTCTATGTATATACTTCATATACTGAACTTTCCAAATGCCTTCTCTCTCTCATTTTTTGAATCCCAGACCCTGATGCTTCTCCTGTTGCAGTAAGGAAGGATAATCCAAGAGTAATGAGGTCTGGATATCCTGGAAGATCTCAGCTTTATTCCTTCTCCATCTCCAGCTCCCACTGTGACTTTGGGCAAGTTCACTGACTGGCCTTTCTGGCTTTGCCTGTGCTCAATATCTGAGTGGTCCAAGCCTGTTCCCAAGCCCAGACAGGCACAGACACCTTAGCAGGACATACTGTTCCTCCCATGGTCTGGATGGAGAAAACCATCTTGAAGCTGCCTCTGCCACCCTCACACACTTTTACCTTCCAAAGCACAGTGTAAACACATGAAACATAAATAAAGGCCAGATTGCCATGAAGAAAAAGATAGGAAAAGACAGAAAATAAAGAGCCATGGGGCTCCACGTGTTTATCTGCACTACAGCCGCCTTCTGCGAATGGAGACAATATAATTTCTCCACCCAGCGCTGCCCCGCAAGGAATCTTCTTGCAGCAGTGTGAGGAGTTCAGGCACTCCAGCAGTAATGACTTTGTGTCCCTAAGCTACACAATAGCTGTGTCCTAACTTTTCAAGCTTACTGCATATAAATAGAGTGCTTCTCCTTTCAGAATTTAGGCTTCAAATCTATTGTGCATGTACTTAGATTCAACTGAATGAAAAAAAAAACCCTGAAAACTTAACAGGGACTAAAGTTGAAAAAATTTGCAAAGCGCAAGCCCCCTTTTCACCCCCCGGGAAACAATTTGT
>VZTO01009309.1:0-17957 GCA_013400615.1 Syrrhaptes paradoxus | reverse complement strand
GAAAGAAATAAAGATGGAAAAATTGTTTCTATAGTTTATTGCAGAAATAAGCTGCAACAGGATCACAGTGCATTATTCTTCATCATGGCTGCAATCACATGGAAACTGTGCTCTCTTACTAATGCATTCCCTGGGTGTAGATTCTTTGTTGTTCAAGCATGGTTACATTTTATCTTGCTTTCACTTAGCTTCAGAAAACAAAAGAAAACTGGAGTTTTAAATTTACGGGAGGAAAAGTTCTATGAGGAGAAGTTTTTCTATAAGGAATAGTTCTTCTCAGAAGATAAGAATTTATATGCACTTACCTCTGTAATTTTTGAAAGACGTGTCTATGTATATACTTCATATACTGAACTTTCCAAATGCCTTCTCTCTCTCATTTTTTGAATCCCAGACCCTGATGCTTCTCCTGTTGCAGTAAGGAAGGATAATCCAAGAGTAATGAGGTCTGGATATCCTGGAAGATCTCAGCTTTATTCCTTCTCCATCTCCAGCTCCCACTGTGACTTTGGGCAAGTTCACTGACTGGCCTTTCTGGCTTTGCCTGTGCTCAATATCTGAGTGGTCCAAGCCTGTTCCCAAGCCCAGACTCGCCTCCTACGTGTGCTGCAGGCACAGACACCTTAGCAGGACATACTGTTCCTCCCATGGTCTGGATGGAGAAAACCATCTTGAAGCTGCCTCTGCCACCCTCACACACTTTTACCTTCCAAAGCACAGTGTAAACACACGAAACATAAATAAAAGCCAGATTGCCATGAAGAAAAAGATAGGAAAAGACAGAAAATAAAGAGCCATGGGGCTCCACGTGTTTATCTGCACTGCAGCCGCCTTCTGCGAATGGAGACAATATAATTTCTCCACCCGGCGCTGCCCCGCAAGGAATCTTCTTGCAGCAGTGTGAGGAGTTCAGGCACTCCAGCAGTAATGACTTTGTGTCCCTAAGCTACACAATAGCTGTGTCTTAACTTTTCAAGCTTACTGCATATAAAAAGAGTGCTTCTCCTTTCAGAATTTAGGCTTCAAATCTATTGTGCATGTACTTAGATTCAACTGAATGAAAAAAAAAAACCCTGAAAACTGAACAGGGACTAAAGTTGAATGTATTTCCAATGCGCGAGCTCTCTGTTGACGCTATGGAAAATATGTTGAAAGTGGTCAGGGGACGAGCCATGGTGGCTGGTAAAGCAACTCTCTCACCTTGCAGGGAAGTTCAATTCAGTATTTTAATTTATTTTTTTGCCCCAGGCCCCTCTCTTTTATCTCCTTTATTTTCACTTCTCTTATCTGCCCCCTAATCTTCCCCTGAAGGTCTCCACAGCCCTGTGGGTTGCTTTTTTCTTTTCCTTCCCATATTTTGTTATTTTCACCTGCTGGTATGTTATAGCTGCTACACAGATTGCTGCATTTGCTTTTCAGTGATGAAGTGTAATCTCTGAAGCAATGAAAGACCAAAAAGCCCAGTAAACTATGTTCATTTAAAAAACAGAGTCCCCACCTTTGCATATACTTACACAGGTAAAAAAAAATAGAGCACCATATCGCCATACACTAGACAAAGCTAAAAGCTGAATAATATCATCTTATCAGAAAGGCCCCATTACTGAAACAAAACCCAAAGCCTTGAATGCAGGGCAGTAGAGATTCCTAGCATTAATATGAAAAATATGAAGTGCTGTAAAAGCAAAGCAGTAGACCTAGTGGGCAAAACGCAAATGGTAAGATTAATATTGAAATAGGTGCTGGAGTAACTGTAAAAAGAGCTTAAGGGACACAGATCTAAGTGGTAAATTAATATATACAAATTTCCCTACTTAAGGGAACATGAATTCCCTTCCCAATGTTGGATGAAAATCCCTTTGACTCACAGTGTTTTGTAAAGATCTTTTTTACCTTTGGAGAACTGCAAACAGGGAAATTTAAACCTAAACCATTGTTCAGCCTAAGAGAATTGAGTTCTGGGTGAATGGATGGATGGATATAGATAATGTATTATTCAGAATATTATAAACTTGATTTTTGGCTGNTTCATTTAAAAAACAGAGTCCCCATCTTTGCATATACTTACATGGGTAAAAAAAAAAATAGAGCACCATATCGCCATACACTAGACAAAGCTAAAAGCTGAATAATATCATCTTATCAGAAAGGCCCCATTACTGAAACAAAACCCAAAGCCTTGAATGCAGGGCAGTAGAGATTCCTAGCATTAATATGAAAAATATGAAGTGCTGTAAAAGCAAAGCAGTAGACCTAGTGGGCAAAACGCAAATGGTAAGATTAATATTGAAATAGGTGCTGGAGTAACTGTAAAAAGAGCTTAAGGGACACAGATCTAAGTGGTAAATTAATATATACAAATTTCCCTACTTAAGGGAACATGAATTCCCTTCCCAATGTTGGATGAAAATCCCTTTGACTCACAGTGTTTTGTAAAGATCTTTTTTACCTTTGGAGAACTGCAAACAGGGAAATTTAAACCTAAACCATTGTTCAGCCTAAGAGAATTGAGTTCTGGGTGAATGGATGGATGGATATAGATAATGTATTATTCAGAATATTATAAACTTGATTTTTGGCTGAAAAGGAAATAAATATGGGTTTTGTTGCTCTGAAATGCTGATATATTTGCTGAAACTGTTTCTGACTTAGAAATAAATCAAGTGAAACAATTTGGCCATGGTAAATATGCTAATAACTGTCTGTACAAGTTTGATAAAAGTCTTCTATGCTGCCAGTGTTTTAATTTATTAGCTAATGTGGCTATGATGACTGAAAAATAAATATGTGAAGTAGTTAAACAAGAGGTATAGAAAACATGTTCAAGGAGGTGGCTCTTCAGAGCACTTTCCTCAGGGATGCTTCCAGATGCTGTGCTACCTTACTTTTGCCAGCCTGTGTAGGAGTAAATAGCAGTTTTAACAACAAAATATTAAATGTACTGCTTGGTTTCTAAGAAAGCCTATGGTTTTTGGTGATACGTTCTATGTGAGTAGGAGACAAGCCTAGCACAAAAAGCAAGCTCAGTCTTGTCTCCAGCTGGTCTGATGCTTTGACACAGGGCTGCTTCTGGCCAGAGCAATACTTCTTGAGCTCAAGTCTAGCCCAGAATGCCTTTGTGTGAACTGGTGCACAAGAAAGGTATCCCTTGTTTATCTGAACTAGCCTTACCCTGGCTGGCCTGGCTGCCAAGGGCAAGGCAATAAAGCTCGGAAATCCTCCCTAGACCTCTCTGCGGATATTTGGGTTGTTAGCCTTTGCTGGCGTTGGAACCAAGACGGTCACACCATTGGAGCAATACCTGACCTTGTTTCAGATCAAGTGGACTGCATTTAGTATTTTTCACTGCAGAGTAGTCAAGATATAAATATACACTAGGAAAAACCATGTAAGTGTTCAAAAAAAAAAGTCATCCAATACATTGTAATTAACTCCTGTTTACAGATGCCTGTCGTAATCCCTCCTGACATTTTGTTTTTACTGATACGGAGGGCAAGAATTATTGATGTAAACTGTTGAAACCCGCAAATAGTTTCAAATCATGAATGCTTTTTAGAATTCATATATTTGTGGCAATTCATGGGAAGCAGAGAAAAGACTGGCAAAATTAATTAAATAAATTCAGGGTTATTTCGCCTGCTGCTTCCAAATGTGAATCGAGAAGCAAACACATTTGCATAACAACTTGAAACAAATCAGGCTACACAGATGAACTATTTCTGCTTGCAAGGATATTTCTGTGGTAAAATATCTCCTCGTTTAGAATTATTTTATAATGTAATTTCAACTTTGACAAGTCATTTCAGTTGAAAGTCCATATCTATGCCCAATGCAGAAAACACAGATCTATCTTTAATAAATATCAGTAGAGTCCTACTTGCAATTACACTGCGTGTACAGTTTTGTTCAATGACAAGCAACAGGGTAGAAGATCTGTGTTACAGATGGCAAAGCTTATTTGCAGATTTAACTTCCATCTCTTCCCTTCCCTCTTTTTTTTTCTGTTATGTGTTGCAAATCATTGACTGATAGGAAGTTCGGTGTTAGCCTTACCTTTTAGAGTTAGCAGAATATTTAAACCACAAAAAGTACAAATGGCATTTTAGTGGGAGATTTTGCTTTGATTGTGAGACAGGATTTCACAGAAAACCAATGCTGTCTTTTCCCACTCCCAAAGCCATGCCTATATACAACTTCTGATGCATTTTCCCTGATCTTATACTTCAAAATCTATCTGCTACTCCACCAAGATATCGTTAGCATCTTTGAACGTGGTGTCTTCCCTGGAGTTCTTCTTTATCAATTTCCACCTTCTGCCTTTTCTGTCCATATGTCTCTCATATGTTGGGATTTCTAGAATTTGATTTAATAATTTCTTCATGGTGGAAGCCATGCACTTCTTGAATCACTCATGCGTATGCGTGTTTCCATTAATAACTAACTACAGTAATAATTAAGGGATAAATAAAGAGATGGACTGATGAAGTCATGTGTGTTATTAAAGGGCTTAGAGATTTGGAATAACCCAGTAATACCAAAATGTAAAAGAACAAAATCAATGCATAGACTGGAAGAGCTCATCTAACTGTAGGGGTGAACAGTGTTAATGAAAGAGTGACTTGAACTATTCCTAACAAAGAAAATAGCCATGCTAGTACAGGTCATTAAGCTGCTACGGAGTTTGTTGTGCTGGCTGTCGTGTTTTCTTTCCTGCAGCCTGATGGGCACACCATCACTTGGCAAATTTGCATCAACACTAGATTTGAGATCAGCCAGAAGTGGGCTGACAGAGGACTTGGAAAATGGAAGTATATTGCAGATTTGCTTGTTTTGAATATTCCATCAAAGTAAACTGTGATGCCACTCTGGTGGCACTTTCTACAGTTTGCAGGTGTAAGATGTAAGGATGATGGTTCTGAATTCATAGAAGTCTGCCTGCATGACACATACTGCAGTGTCCTGGCAGTTGTCACGGTGTAATTATGTCTTGAGAAAAAGAGACAGGTAAAATCTCTGCTTGAAAATGTTCTTAAAAAGAAATCATATAGCACCCCCACAATAGTAAGTGAGAAGTAGGCACCTAAGTAACACAATTATATCCAGGAAACCTTACACAAAACATGATCAAAACCAAATAAATCAAATATCTGATGAAGAGCACATTCAATGCATAATATCACCTAGATGTGTCATGCTGGAGAGTTTCTGAAATTAAAAGTTTTTTAAATCTAGTTTAAACTTGGTCAACTCTGAGAACATTCTGAGGTCATAAGAAAAACCCCAAAATGAAAGTAATGAAACTCCTGTGTGAAATTCAACATTGAAATATATACAGAAATATGAACGTAGAGGTATTTTAACTTCTAATTAATGTATTTCTTCTTTTCTGTTCCTTTATGATAACCGAGGCTGTCCTCTGACTCTTGTTCCAAAATTCTTGGTCCTTTAAATAACTGTCTTTCAGCATTGTTCATCCACTTGGAGCTGGGGACTTAAAGCTGCACTAACTTTATATTAAGAAAATATTAAATATATTAAGAAATCAGTCTTCTGGCTCTTGCTTTACAAAGAGCAGGTTCCGTGGTCATGCTTAAAACCTTCTTTGAGTTCTTCAAAGAGCCTTGCAGCTATTATTTTTCAAAATGTAAACCAAAAGAAGATATTTTGAATAGCCAAGCTATTTTTCCTTAGATTTACTTGATTGCAGTTCTTGTTTTTTTAATATTTAAGTTCTTAGAACATTTCATTGCTATGAGGGTTTAGACCACAAGGAAGCTGCAACCATGCAGCTTTATTTCCATAATGTGATACACAGAATTGAGATCTTGAGTTTGCTTCTCCTTTTGGAAAGGTAATTAATACACTTTGTTCTTTCCTCTGGACCTTCTCAGCATAGCAGCATTTGCCTGATCCCACAGGACTAGTTCTGCCCAGGCTTGTCAACATGGTCACAGAAAAAGGGTAAGGAATAAGGACCTTTCCCCTGCAGCACATGGGTTGGACAGACTTGCAGCCCAGGTGCTTGGGAGAACACAAGCATTGCACCCTAGTTGCTCTGCTGGGAAACCAGTGTGGTCCAAGGAGAGAGGGTTCAGCCAGAGGCGGGATGTTGGAGCCTTTGTAGCACTTCCCATGTCACCGTGCATGCCAATAATCAGAGTACGTCCAATTCATGCCAGGAAAACTCTTCCGAATACAAGTCTATGCCTTGAGGGCATGATCTACTCTGTATAATATTTATTTCTTTATGGCTATATTATCAGCATGCAAGTATCCTTACTCTGACTGGCCACGCTAACTCAGCCCCGAATAGCCCTTGTGATCTGAGTTCCCGTGTGACCAGGTAACAGGGAAAAAACAAATCACACACAGAGAAACAGCCACAAAGAAGATAAAATTAGACCCTTTCCAAGAGCCTCCCTCTCATCCATAAAGTGACTGGGATACAGGGAATTTCAGCAACTTCCGCAAAGAGAGAGAGAGAGGCAGTGCTTGCCTAGTGCCGTGCATTCTCATGTGGCTTGCCCCAGGCTAGCCCCAGGCAAACAATACTTCTACACAGCCCTGTGTGGCAGAGCTCAGAAATACTAACTGTGAACCCAAAATCAGCCTTGTCAGAGCTATACCCAGGTTTATTAGCGTAACCAGTCTGCAAGGCTAGCTAGATAAAACACCGTGCTGGGGCTAGACTGCTCCTGCTATGAGGGCTGGACTGTTCAGGATGGGTAAGGGATGCATCTGACTTCATTTATGGTACAGACTCCCCCTGTCATTCACACCTACTTTTTATAAGGTCTTAGGTTCCCTGAACACTCTCCATTTATTCCAAGTACCACCAAAACCTCTTGATAGTGACAAGAATGCAATTAATAATGAGGGCATGTCTATGCTGCAAGTCTTCAGAGGAGTAGAGAAACTAGCAAGTGAGCTGCAAACAGTTTAGCTGAAGTATCAGAACGAGTGTTGTCAAGCACTGCAGATCTCAGCACGGGCTCACTCAGAGGTCAGGTTCTCTGCAGTCTGCATCACGAAGTCAAACCACTTTCAGGCACATGAGCTACTTGGCCTCCCTCTGCACTGCTCTGTACCCTCCAGTTGAGGTTGCACCACAAAGATCAGACTCCGGAGAGCAGGAAGCCACCCAACGCTGCCTCTCCACCGAGCGAACAGCACACACAACTCACAGCATACCCTTGAAACCTCTGCCACAACTTCCAATGTGTTCCTATTAAGGATCCAGGATCCGGCGGATTGCAGAGGTTGTGAATACATAACCATAAACCCACACCAGCCTGTTTCATCCTGCACTTAGTGAAGTACTCATGGTTCGTGGTATTTTTCTTAATGTGTAGAATGTAATCAGTTTTCAGTAGTGGCTTTAACTTATTTAGATGTGATAAGATAGGAAACACCATCAGTCTTTGAAAGTACCAGCACGTAATAGCTTATTTTTTGATCTTATTTTTCCTTTTGATTGTCTTGCCTCTTTTTCCTCTTGTAGAAACTTGACCTGGAAAAGAATATGAACTCTTCCATAACACAAACACCTGACACCATCATTCACTTCTAAAGCTTCCTACCTTGAGGAATTCTAATTTTTTTTTATAGAATAAGCTCAGCTTGTCCTTGACTTTTACTTACAGAATATTTATGCATTAATTTAGGGCTAAATCTGCAAAGGAGCCTGAATCCCAGCTGACTGTCCATTCTGCATCGTATATTGAGCCCCTTTTTCCCCTTATGTAATATCTCAATGATTAGCAAACCCACTGAGGTTCAGGTCTTTGTGACCTCTGGTTGCTGAATTATTCCACTCCTCATGGTACGATGAAATTGGGCCAAGGAAAGTCACTGAGCTCCATTCTGCACAGTTGTAAAAGTCACACAGGAAAAAGAAGGAAAGCTCCTACCTATTCCAGGGGCCACTGGACACACAGTGTTTGTCACCACAGGGACCCTGACACTTGGTGGAGCTGGGCCAGCTCTGGCAGGGAAAGGGTGCAAAGCCAAATAGGGCTGCTCAGAGAAAAAGGACCCAAAGGTACTCCCCTGTTGGCTTCCTTCTTCTACAGAGCTACCAAAAGCTCAGCATCAGTTTCATCCCTGCCTTCAGTCTCCACAGCAAGGCTGAGTGTGAGGAAAATCTATGGAAGTGACCATGCGGTTGCTGTCGCAGCAGTGATGGTCATGGTCAATGATAGTTAATCTTAATCTGACAAACAACTGCAGATTTTACAACTTTCAGCTGGTTTTCTGCAGAATTGTCCAGATTTTTCTTAAAGTAAAACAATAATTATATTATGAAAACACTCTGCAAGATAATCTCCTCTTAAATTTCCTTTAATATTTTCTGGGGAATTACTATGGGTAACATAGAAAATAGGTAACTGAATTTCATTTCTATTATCATTTTGACAGCCTGAACTCTTTCCTAGGGTGACAGATTTAATTTCTCACACATGGCTTATATTGCTTTAAATGGAATAATAAGTGGCATGATACTGTTTCTTGCTGTGGCGTCTAAGTCATTATTCAGCAACATATCCGAAGTATTTCACCTGAGTTGATAGCCATTACAATTTTCAAAGCAGAACCTCAGCAGAGATAGATTGATACAGCATCACCGGAATCAGCTGTGCTGTGCTGACCCACACGAGCTCAGGATTTTGCCTGTGCTATTGCTATCATTTTTTCTTTCCTCTCATCAAATTTTAGCATATTATTTCTTATTGATGATTTGGACCAAGGCATGGAAAAAGCCCTGTAAATTCATTATAAACTCAGCCCAGCAACCCAGTGACCTACAGAAGGGGGGACGCATAATTGTCAATTTTCGCGGAAGACAACGGAAGCAGAAGGTGTTCTGCCTCTTTCCAGCAGCACTCAGCAACTCACACGATTTAGGCTGCGGGAGCAACCTTTGTTCGCACAGCTGCCAAGGACATTTTTACAGCTAATTCCAGAGACAGGAGTGTTAGAACAAATCAGAGCAGGGAAAAGGCGGATAGCTCTCATGTATGCCTTTTTCCAACACAAATTTGAAGGCTAATAAGAATTACATAATACTGCTGCTTTCAATTCAAAATCAAGTAATTTAATTCACCTCTTAAATAATAGACCTGTATTAAAATCCTCAATTGTGGATATAAATACTTGCATTCTGCACAGGTTAATAGCTTTTCTACGTGCAAGGGCAGAGGAAGTTTAAGAAGGTCATAATTTCCTACTAGCTATATTAAGAGGGGGTCATTTGGAGGTGCTGCGCATCCCAAAATGAGTTGCAAAAGTTCATAGGAATCCCTTGGTAATGGCATTGCCCTTTGTGCTTCCGTGATGCTGAATTTGGGTTCTGTTTCCCAGAAAGGAAGTTTCTGGCCTATCTAGCTATTATAAAATGGATGTGAAAACACAGGTTAATGCAGAGCAGAATGTCCAGTAGCTAAGCTTGAAAGGAGCAAGCTGATACAGCAGAAAACAGGCAAATCTTAAAATAAATATATAGTCTTAACAACTACAATTGTAAAGGCAATCATTTACACTTGCCTTGCATTCTTGGGAACCATCCTACCAAAATCTCTTTGGCTTAGTTCCTGAAAATAATTTTGTGATAACACAATACAGAGTTCAGCTTTTTGTTTACAGGGCAGACAAGTTTATTTTCACACTATCCCAACTCCCTTGAGGTGAAATTAAGGAGCTATAATTTTTGACCCTTTAATTATTTCAGGCACAGCAGCTGCAGCAGTGGGGACTGTACTTCTGTACACCTCCTCCC
Organism: Syrrhaptes paradoxus; assembly: GCA_013400615.1. Lineage (NCBI taxonomy): Eukaryota > Metazoa > Chordata > Aves > Pterocliformes > Pteroclidae > Syrrhaptes > Syrrhaptes paradoxus. The sequence goes on along the minus strand of VZTO01009309.1, from coordinate 8,182 downwards.
TTCCTCTTGCAGCCTTCAACACACCCCTTACAAACAGCCTACAGCAGCGCTCGGTGAAAACAGAAATGAGGGCCAGCCTGCAATCTTCTGCTGTAATTTTTCTCAACCTGGTAAAGCAGAAGACAGTAGGTAAAGAGGTTATAGGTGGGGCAGCAGCTGATACATCAAATGGGAGAATAACACTGTGGGGCTGGTGTTGGAATTAAAATATCCATCTTCTCAATACAATAGTAATAACATCCATTGTCCCTGCTTATCCGTAACGTTGAGAACATCCCTCATATGAGAAACTGCCTGTTCTTTCTTCAACAGAAGGTAAGAAAATGTATCAATATTTCACAAGAATTAGTACAGCATTTTGGAAAGTTTAGTATAGTCAGTGTGGACAAGGGGAGAAGCATTTTGGGGGTTATATTGAGGAATGCTGTCAGGTTTTAAGAAAGTGGTTACTAGAGGATGTAAAGTGACTGTAGAAATATTCTGGAACCTGCAATTGCAACACAGGTCCTCCAGTATTGTAAAAACCCCTAAAGATACCAAGATACTTGCATAAAATCTACTGGAAGAGAATGAAAATTTGTATATATTAATAGTTAGCTTTATTTTAGGGAGCAAATCATCCTCCAGCAGCATTGGTAGGTGAATCCATGCTTTTCTGCTAAAAGTAAACTAGTTCTTGCCAGCATCAGACCCCTTCTGCCCACTCAGGTTGTCTACCTTGACAGCAGCAAATAGGACAGGGAGCTAATCAGCTTTTACAGCTCACAGTAGCATATTTAATTTGGCCTGAGGTTGTGCAGATGGCAAGCAAAACAGCCATTTCCAAATGAAAAGAAGTGCCACAAAACTTCATGGCTACCTCAGCTTGTCTCCAACAGAAGTCTTGCACAGCTGGCCTCAGTTTACCACTGCTGAGTTCAATGAATCTATGTTTTAAATGTCAACTTTGACCCCGTGTTAGAAGCCACACTAGTTGTAGGAGTTACCAATGCACAAAGAGTTATTGCCGCAGGTCAGAGCAAGCCTGTCCAACCTGTGTGACTGAGGAGGTTCATGTACACCCCAAAATCTTTGCTACTGAGTACAGGTCCACCTCCCTTGGTTCACTGGTTGGAGCATGGATAGCAACCAGAGATTGCTCTTTTCTTCATCCCTTGCAGATGGCACAATGCACTGAGGAGAAAACCAGTATATTCTTCTGAGCCCAGGGGCAACAACTGCCTTTGTCTGTACAGAGGCTCTTTTCTTCCATGTGAGCTCAGAGGAATATGACATTACAAAGCACAATCTGGTTGTCTTTGTGGAAATGATGCAAGATATGGAGGAAAGAATTTACAATGTTTTTACACTTAGACCTTTTTTTTTTCTTCTTAAATTTGATGAGATCATAGGAAATTATGTTCTTATGTTAATGTAACATTAAGGTTGATACATCAAGTTCTCAAATGTCATAAAATGCAGAAGTCAGGCTGCAGGCTCAACCTTTCCTCTGTCTCTTTGCCTTTTTCTTAAAATACAGTCCATCTTTATGCTCTTATAAATTATTTCTCAGATTACAGAGGAGTCAGTAGAACACAAACTGGAATTCTCCACAAAGCTTTTTAAATAGTAGACACATGACAGAAAATGCTGTGCAGTTGGGCTATATAAGGAAAAGAGGAATTTACTCACAAACACTTCTGTACCTTCTTCCTTGTGTTTCAGTTTAGCATGAGCCACCTTCTGTCAGAATCCCAGTCCAGCATTGGCAAAGTTTTCTTCATAATCTACCTCAAACTGGGAAAAGAACCATGATGGAGAGCAGAGTGTGTGGCTGTGCACGTGTGAGTGCAAAATATCTCTTCCATGTGTGCTACTAAAATTGTATTGAAACATGAAGATTTATTTTTCAAAGCAGGATATTATCCAATGGATGAATGGCAAAGAACCTGGACGATGACATGCCCCATAATGACAGTCATGCAAACAGTACTCTCCAGGCTCCTTTGGAAATTTAAGTCTCATCCTACAAGAGGGGGAGAGACTAAAGATTGTGGATATAAGGATGGATATAGACTGTCATATATGGACTTACTAAAGATTGCTTTTGGATTATCAATGTTATACGACTAATTTAAACAAAATGTTTCAGCAGAGCCACCTACTTTGTCATGTGGGAACTACTGAGTAAAATTTCCAGGTATGATTATATTTTAGCCCTTTTCTTCCAGAGTGAAAAGGCTTCTGCCTTTAAATGGTGCAGCTCAGAACTTCTGGTATCTACTGAGGAAATGCAGAGTGCACAGAAACAAGACATTTTTATTTCCATCACTTTAAAAAAATATAATTTGGAACACCTGAGGCATGGTGCATCACAAGATTGACAGGAAAGCAAGCATTTAAGGTGAGATGATACAGAGAACACTAGAGGACATGATTTCCCCCTTTGGCATTGATCCACTGACACAAAGCATCGCTGGAAACAGGGTGGGCTGCAGCCCTCAACTTCTCTCTCCCTCCATGGCAGGAACCCCTGCTCTGCACCCAGGTCAGCCCACTCGTGGCAGCGCTGCACCTTGGTGGGAAACTGGCCTTACGACTGAAACAGTCAGAAAGAGAGAGGAGAGGCTTAGGTGCCTGTAGCAATCAGATCTGTTTCAAGCACGACCAACTTTCCCCAGATCATTGTCCACGATACTGTCAGGAGATGAATAGTATTTGAGCAGGCTGTAGTTTTATTTCTAAGTGAAGGAATATAGTCCAAATTATATACTGGATATACCCATCTAAAGATGAAAGCACCATGCTAGAAAGAAGTCAGCTGGTCAAGGTTATTACTCTGGATAACATCTACTGAGATTTATCAGGCTCCTGACAGCAATTTTCATCACATAAGTAAGCACAGTATTATTATGTCTGTGACTGAGCACTCTTGAAATTTTGATAGCTTTCAGTCAGATACTTATCTCTGGGCACAAAGAAAAATTTTACAATTGTACCACTGGACAGTTGTCCCAGTTTAAAATAAATTATTTCAACTTTAACCAAAGATGTGATGCATACTGCTTTATAGCACGTACCTGCTGCATGCACATTTTTGAGTGGTCTGAGATTACTCTTTCTGGAAATATTTTTAGATGCTGTGCATAAGGCTTGTCCTGAGGATATAGTCAAGGTGAAAACTTGCTCTAAGTGACATATTTTGCATTTTGCATCTGTATTGGAGATCAGGAAGGAGAAAGACACCTTCAAGTGTTGGGGGGAGGCTGTAGAGCCAGTTCCAATGTGGCAGCAGGGTTTCTCCCTGCACCGGCCAGGGTGAGAGCGAGGGAAGAACTGGTAGAATCTCCTCCACCACCACCATACACTGGTGAAAGGAATGAAAGCCTCTGCGTTGCGAGAGGAAAGGGTGTTTCACCACAGGAATGAAGTGTCATAAATTACTTCCTGCTCCTGCTGTGTGCAGTGAGGACAAGGTCTTCTCTGAGGTTCAATGTTTTGGGTACTTTCACCACAGTCTTCAGTTTCGGCATTACCCACAGCAAGACTTAGCCTGATGCAAACAACTGAACCAATTGGTGAACCAATCTTTTTGGACATAAGCCATTTGGTATATCATAATGTTATGTTTAAGTTCCCTTCCATTAAATGCAATTCTTTGCATCTTAAATTATTTTAGACGGTTTCCTTTAACATTAACTAGAATTAACATTTACATTGTGATATATTGCAAATGACAGCTGTTGGAGCAACTTTTTCCCCCAAGAACCATATTTCCTACCAGCCAGCTAACCTCAGAATTTTGGGGAAATATTATATAATGTTTCTTCCAATCAAAATATATGTGTTCAGTTTTCCTATAGGCAGTGGCATTAAATAACAGTTGCACAGCTTGGTCCTGTTCCCACTAAAATTGGTGGCAAAACTCCCACTGACTTCATGGGAGCAGGATTTACATCATGGTTGATTTACTTTAACATTCACAGAAATTACGGGTTAACCTCTAAAAGCAGGGAAAGTTTGGCCACATAAGCCTCCAAAGACCTAGATATTTAAAACATGTCTGTTGCTGCTGCTTGTACGTCATTCTGTATACGTTCAGACTCCCCTGCATATGCTTTCATTAATCGCACAGAAATGTTTGTGGATATAGTGAAATCAACTGGAATAATTAATGCTTATTTTTAGGGGCAATTGCAATCAGCAAGAAGGGAAAATTTACCTACTCTCCTTTCTCCAGACAAGGAAACCAATCTTTTGAAGGTTAGATGCCAAAGTAGAATCCAGAGAAGGGCTTTTGCATGTTTAACCACACCTATGCACAAACTTAAAACTCCCTTATTGTCCCCCTAGATCCAAAGGCGTCTAAATTACCTAGCCTCTTAAACAATATCCTGTCTTCGTGTGCCAGAAAAAAATGTTTCCAGCTGTGTGATATTTGGTGTACCTTTTTTTTTCAGAGATCGTTGCTGGTTTCAGCTGTGCACCAAGCTTTTCCTGGTCAGATCTACCGTTCCCCACTCCAAGGAATGAGCAATGCGAGAAGTCACTTTACACAAGGGAGCCCTGCACTAAGGAAATATATAGGTCCTGACCTACACTGAGAGGGTCAGTGTTACTCAAAATGAGCAAAAAGTTTCAGGAGACTCTAACTTTTAAGACTGCACAAACTACCTCATTTCTGCAGAAACCCCAAGAGACAACATGCCTCCACAGCATGAGTCCCTCCCTATTTTTTCATGCTTCAAGGAAAGGGACGGTTATTTGTTGCAGGCCCAAACCAACAGTAAATATCAATATTTCTTGCCTGACTCAGCTTCTCTACTTAGTATATTGATCTGCCCTTGTCTTCCCATTCCTATTCCCCTTCACTGAGGGAGGACAAATAAGCAAGTTCACAGCATTTATTTATGTCAGCTCACTCCAGCACCGGTCCCAGGGGCACAACAAGAATTCTTATTTCTTCCCTTTCCTTTGCAGGAGTGCAAAATGCAAGTCATAATGGAGCCTGCCATACTCTGCTCAATGTTTGTGAATAAAATATGTGAATGCAGGAACCTAGAAATGTTATCGGAAAGGGCACACAGGGCATAAGTCACCTGCAGTCCTGCATGTCACAGTGCCTCCCACCCACACTGCCAGCTGGAGAAGAACCCACATCTGTCCTTCATCACAGCTATATCCTGCCCTGGTGGGTAGCACGGTTACCAAAGAAGTGCAGCCTTTTATCCCACCATTCAGGAATAATGTTAGGAAAAGCATAAAAACAAAACAGATAAGTTTTTTTAGGTTCAGACCAGTTAACAATATTACTTTACTGTCTTACTGAATCTCTGCTACAACTGAGCAAACTGTAAACATGTATTTTTTAAATGTCAGAAATCCCTACTGTATCCAAACCGATACTAATAATTTTCTTGTAACAATAGAAGAAATACCTGGGGCACTAGAATACTATAGAAGAATGTTTTCCTCACCAAATTTTATAAAATCTTGAAGTCTTAGTGGGTTCCAGTTATTTTTCAATAAATATTTAGAGAAAATGAGGAAAAGGACCATTCTTGTTATTTTCATGTGCAGATTTTTCTTATAATGTTAAAAATCTTTCACAGTACACCAGATAGTCCTTGCCCTTAAAAAAATGCAGTGGCTTTGTGACTCAATAATGTTACCCCCAGGTCAAAAAAATTCACCACAGAAATTTTACTCAGTCATGAAAAACAAGATTAGAGACAAAAATTATCCCCTTTAATAACATTTTGTACTAGTTCTCTTCCAAAATTATTAGAAGTCAACACAAGGAAAGGAGCATAAAGAACCATGAAATAATAACAAAACCCTGTGCATTATAATTACATATATCATAACAATTCAAAATTCAGACACAAAAAAAGTCAAGTCCTTCTACAGGTGAATAAACCCAAAACAACCCAAAACATTTAAAAGGAATATTTTTTATTTTATTTAATTTTATAGTCAAAAGCTTTCTCCCCTTTATTTGCTGTTCCATAACATCCTAATATCAGTGCAAAACATACCAGGACACTTACAAAAGGAATCCGTTGTACTATCATAGGATTATTCAGGCTTTGCAAAACACCAGTTCCTCATTATACCAGTGTGACTATAACTGCTTTTAGACATCACTTTGGATTTACCTTTGTGATCTTAATTTTCGACAGCAAGAGAGAAACCTAGCAGCTTTCCACAGTGCCAGCTACTGCTACAGGTTTAGATACTTATCACAAAATGCAAACACAATAATTAGCAGGGGGGATGAAATTAATCACGCTGACACAGCAGATGCTTCAAAATACATTGTTTTCCTTCGATCTAGGATGCAGAAATTAACTTAGAAAGAAGAGGCGAGGAACCAAGATTTCCCACTCTTCTCTATTGAAGCGTCCTGAATGTTGGTGGAACTATGCACATTTTCAATTGTTGAGTCTTTGGGACTACTTTTTCTTTCATTACCACGAAAACAACACTTCTAGGTTAGCTGAGTGTGAAAAGATTCTGTATTTTTCCTGAGTCAAAAAATAACCTTAAACAGAACTGCAAAAGAACTTTCACTTGGTCTCAGTATGCAGTACCTGTGCAATCCACATTTTAACAGTTTTTATTAGACTTCAGTTAATGTTTCTATGGGTAACAACCAGCTAGTGTGCTTATTCATCAATTTACATTATCTTGTACACTCAATGTCAAGAAAACAAATTAGAAATCAACACCTCTGTATTTGCAGTGGGATGCGGTAACAGACATCACCCACCATGGGACCTCAGTCTGTACTGGGCCTTCTGAGAACAATTTTATCAAAAAAAAAAAAATTATTTCTATGCAATTTGAGCAATTGGTATACCACATTCTACTACTTCAAAAAACTAGGAGTGAAGCACTGATCCTAACTTTTCTACTTTCAGGAAACTCCTCCTGTAAATTTACTGAAAACTTGCCGTAAGATATTTCCCTGGAATGCCACAGATTTTGGGAGCAGCAAGCAGCCTGTGGGAAGCTGGTCCACACAGAATCTTACACAGGACAATTTCACTGTTCTTGCACTTAAAATGTTTCCTAGCCCTTCCCTCCAGTCTGCAGTCATTCAGATTAAACGACCGGAATGAGGTTTGACCAAACCGGGGGAGTCCCAAAGCCTGCATCAATCAGCTAAACTCTATTGAAGCCAATGAGCCAGTTTATCCTGGCTGAGGTACCGGCCCCTAATCTCTATAAAACAATTCATCTGCACATTTGCTGCAATATAATGCTATAAAGCTGTGAAATTTCCATTTCCAAGCTGGATAGGTCTGGGGAGGTTGGGCATGGATGGAAGCAGCCCTGATCTCAGTGCCAGCCAGGGAAAGAAGGATCCCCTCTGGTGCTGTGGCTGGCCATTATCACTTGAAAGGCGGTGTGTGATGCCCTGGGAAGTATTAATCTGGAGTGTGGTGTCTCCTTTTTCCTCTGCTAGAGCCAGGCCTCCTTGTGTGTAAACAAACATGTAGCCCAGTGCCAGGTATTGGTTAAGCCATCCACCAAATACAAGCTTTCATGTATTTATCTAGGGAGTGTCTGCAGTGCATTTAAAGGTCGATATGGGTTACCTCAACTTGATATCACCCGGAAATTTCTGTTAAAGTGCTTAACCTGCATGTCATTCCTCAAGCTAACGAGAGATGTTGTCTTCCACAAAGGTGCTTCTCAGCTCACTTTCCTGCATCCTCTGTTTATAGGTACATCTTGGGAGTTCTTGCATTTCACATTTCTAAAGGAACTTTTACAAGTGTGAAAGAACATTGGATGAAAGCACTTTTGTTATCCTGACTCTAGAAGAAGATACCATCAACTACAGGCATTCTTGTGTCTGTTTTTTTCAGGTTCTGTTTATTTATTTTTCAATACTTTGCTGCTGTCAGATTTCCCCCGTTTCTACCACTTTCCATTTCTTCAGCGTGAGTCAAAAAAGAAACTGCTAACAACATTGCTTATTGCTGGTTTTGCTCACAGAGGTGACAAAAGACTTGACAAAAAAACCCACATTAATTCTCCATTAGTCTGTTCTCATTTACACCAGGCTTAATTTCAAACCAGATGTATATTTAACATTATGCCAGCATAAATGGTTACACAGATGCAAAGCAATACAAAGTCTGCCCTAAAACCGAGGATGTTCAGATCATCCATGAGCACCGTTACCGAGGAG